>LAPY01003448.1:30720-53825 GCA_000970635.1 Eragrostis tef | reverse complement strand
GCGGGCCCAGCCGAAGCAGAACCGAAGCTGGAAGCGAGAGGCAATCAGGATCGGGGTGAGACAGCACTGCAGTAGGAACGCGAAGAAGTCAAACAAATCGAAGCACGAGATCGCAAAACCATACCTGCAGAGCGCGGACGATCCGCGATGGACAACGGAGAGGGAAGAAGCTGGGCACCGAGGAAGCACATGAGTAGAGGCAGAGAGGACGATTCGATGCAAGAAGAAGAGCAGAACATAAGGGAGAGGAGGAAACAAAATCGAAGCACAATGGAAGGGAAGAAAGAGGGAGAGGAGCACGAAGCCAGGAACTGGGGCGGCGGCGGCGGCGACGACGACAAAATGTGGCAGGCGGAGGCAGGGCAGCAGAGACCGGAGCTACCGAGGTGAAGGGGAGAAGAGGAAAACGTCGGTGCCGCGAGATAGAAAAAAACATTCGCTGTATGCGCCTGATGTGGCTTGCTTGTAAAGCTTTTTTTTTTTTCCCTTTTCCTGTAACCACTGCCTGAAATAGAAAAATAAATCACTATTTTCTCTCGAAATAGAAAAATATTCATTGCCTGACTATCTTACAATTTGAGCACGAGCTAGTACATGAGCTATTCAAGGATGGTCATCTTCCTACTCTCATTCTTTCTACTCTTGAGCTCAAGTATCAAGTCGTCGAGGTACCGAGAGGATCTGCCGCCACTTTCCCGGACGGCCTCCACGTACGCGTTCTTCGACGGCTCAAAGCAGTTGGCCTTCACCTTCTTCTCCGTCAAATTCTCCGTCAGCAAGCTCCTCTCGTCGTCCGACGCCCTCTTCTTCTCCGTCGCGTCAGCAGGGCAGCCACCGCCGAGCGCCGTGGCGTCCATCTCAGATCGATCTCTCACCAAGCCTTGGTGTGCATCTCTGCGGCCGCTTCCCCGTCCTTAAATTGTGCTCGACTACGCTACGTGCGGAAACGCAGAGGCGGGAAGCTATTTCCTTTTTCTAAAAAATTGTGCTCGACTCGTGCATAATTCGGAATTACGGAGACGGAGTACGAGTAGAAATCCGACTCCGCGTCGCCCACGACCTGGTTGATTGGGCCGAGAAGGCCCATGTTAGCTTGGCTCAATGCAAAAGTAAGTGGGCGGGCTCTCACATCTGGTCGAAAGTAGAAATAGGCAATATTGCAAATTTGGAAGGAAACAAAAAAAAAATCCCGACTCCGCGTCGCTCGCGAGCTGGGATCACAATAGGTTGGGCCAGGACAGAAACTTTCTGCACATCGGATACCGGCCAAGTGGCCCATCTTCCCTGGCGTTGAGTTCGGTGATCGCAGCTGCTTTGTTAATGGAGTTACGGCTTTGACGAAAACGTCCAGAAGCTGGAGGTAACGTACAAGGATTGTGGCATGCACGAATTCGCTACATCGTGTAGCAACAGAGGACGTCTTAACGTGTTGTCAAAACAAATTAGGCTGAGTATGTTTTCTTTCTTTCTTTGAGAGGAGAGCAGTCATACATCTGATGCTCAGTTGGCCATATATTTCTGTGTTTCGACTTTCCCCAAACTACTAGCGGAAGACGATGTATGACAAAGCATGGAGAGAATCCTTTTTTTGCGAACACGTCATTTTTTTATAGAAGAAGGTGACCGCAAATGGGGAGTACAAGCGCAGAAGGCCGTAGCGCTATAGGCCGCACACGAGGTTGTATATTACAGCATGGAGAGCATCCTAGCAACTCACACTAACGAAATGAATGAAATGCCGAGACACATGGAAGGCGTGCTATACTTGTACAAATGCAAGGCAACTCAGACCAGAGCAGAGAAACTCCGCTGCGAGCCTGCGAGGCAGAGGAGATCAGGAAAGTAGTTGGGAGTATGTATGCCGGCAAAAAAGTACCCACACCTTCTTAGGTGGTAAAAGATCTTTTTATGAGAAAAATACATACATTCTGTTAGGTCAATTTATCTCAATCGATGATATTGTTTCTGGATAGTTGACCCAACCAATCAAAGCTCCCTTGACTAGCTTTCCAGCATGCGCTACTACTGCCTACCTAGCAGTCACCTCTTCCTCCTCTTTCACTCTTATGCTTATCGTTATTGCCGGTGTAGATCAGATCATCGACATAGAAGTAGACAGGTACCTTTGATGTTTGAACTTATTAGCGATTTCGCTTTTAGCAGAGCTTCCTTTTCTAAGTCAGATCTCTATGGAACGAACTCCCTTGAGGGTATACAGACCTATTCAATATGTCATTTCCGAAACCGTACCCGCCTGCTCAATCTTAGACACAGTGGCTACGTGCCTTCAAACCACCGGGGTTCCGTCTTATGTCCGCCGACAGGACTTCTAGAGCCAAGGCAAGGAAACAGAACTTCCACATCCTCGGATTTCTCCTATGTTTGCTCGCTTCTGGTTGGGACTTCCCTAGCATCCAGCCATGGAAACAAGGAAGAACCCAACTTATCGTTGTGAGATATGGGAGGCAAACAAATCCACCCAAGTCGTGATCAAGAGTACTTGCAGCCACCCTCTGCTACCTGCACGACGCTCTCGCTCGCAAGGTGCTGTTGTTATCTAACAGAGGCAGAGCCTAAGCCTTCGTCGTTGTAGACAATGGTTGGGTTGAAGGACGCGGAGGCAGTACGTGGTGCTCGGCAAGGTTGTCCATTGTGCTCGCCCTAAGTTTGACATGATCTTCGACATGGACTGTGCTGCTGGGTACGCATTGGTCTTCTCGATGATGTCAGTGGTTCCTTCTCTTGATACGCAGACCTTACGCCAGACCAGCGTTCTCCTCGAACGCGGGTTGCTGCACGTATGGTCCGTTAGCTGGTGCTGATCACCCAACATGTTTGGAGATATGGTGCATGCATCACTTATTGTACCCATTTGTCAGATTATAATTTATTCTTTTTGTTTTTAAGTTGTTTACACGATTGACGTTTTGAGTTATGTTTGATCGTTCGTCTTATTCAAAATATTAGCTCAATATATGTGCGCATTGGGGTGTGTGTGTGTGTGGGGTTGGGGGGGGGGCTGGCAACAAAATATAGTGAGTGCGTGAAGATTTGCAGCAAAAGCACTTATGAGGTGGTTTATGCAACAAGCCTATAATCGAACCGGAACAGGTAACATGCAGATATTGTGACATGCACGCATTCATCACACCATATATGGCCATATATACACGTTAACGAGCTGTAGAACAAATTAGCCTGATTTTTTTTCACTAAGAAATGAAGAGTCATGCATCTGATGTTCAGTTGGACAGGTGCATAATTTCTGTGTTTCTAATTTGGACTCCTTTTCCAAATTACTGGCGGGCGAAGATGCATGAAAAGGAGAACACCCTATCAACCCTCACAGTACGTAAAGAAATGAATGAAATGTCAAGACACGCTCCTTGCACAAATGCAGCGGTTTGAGGCAGTAGCTAGTGTATATAGACATAATAGTTTTCTATGTAGCTATAGCAGAGAAAACGCCTTGTGAGATATGGGAAGCTATGTACTAGCGTCCTGCCATGATAGATCTAGGCTCATCGTGAGATATGGGAGGCAAACAAATCAACGCAAGTCGTCGTCAAATGTGTTCGCGGCCACCCTCTGCTCCCTGCACGAAGCTCCCACCTATGGCAGAGACCTGGGATTCGTTGTGGTAGGCAACGGCTGGGGTTGCAGGCCATGGCGGTAGTACATGGTGCGTGAAGGGTATGCACGGCGCTCACCCTAACCTCGACGTGCTCTGGATTACCGGTCCATATTCTGAGGCAGAGGCAAACCGTCCGTGTTCTGGAACAGGGACGGTGCCGGTAGTGAGGCAGCCAGGCAGGGGTGTTCTCGACGGTGTCAATTTGTGTTTCTATCAAGATCCAAACCACGCTGATAGCTGCTGAGTGCTGACCACAGCTCGTGTTTGGAGGTTCAGCGCATGCTAATCAACGCGTGGCTTTGATTTGTAGCACTGGCCATTGTTGTTGGGCTTCAATCATACACCATTTTTCTGAAACTTTTTTAGTTCTTCTTCTCTGGCAAGCTTGCCTAATCATTCGGCCTTATTACATGGGGACAAGAGCACAAGGTCCATTCCATCAACGAATGAACAAGAAAAAATCGCAGTTTATTTGTGGACACCAACCTGACCACACCTGGTCCTTGTTTTTCTGAACACTACTAGAATTCACAAGTTCGTACTAATTTGTTGAAATTAATGGATCTTTCTACAATTACGTGGATAAAAAAAAGAGTTTGATGCATAGCTATGATCTTCTCACTGCATGTATAGCCTTATGGACTGTCTTGCATGCCAGTGAGCCGGTAACATGCAGGGATCGTGACATGCACACACATTAGCTACACCACGTAGCCATGTAGACAACGTGTTAATGAGCGGTCATGCATCTGATGTTCAGTTGGTCATGTATGCACCCTAGCAATTGATCACATTTTTAGTTTTGTCCCTTGACCTCAGCCGGGGAGCTGAAAGAATTGTAATAAGTCCGAACACCGTGTGTGAAAATGGAGAGGTGGGAAACTAATTCCATTTTCTAAAAAAAAAAGCAATTCACACTTGCGAAATGAATGCCAATACGCGATATATAGCTGCAAATACATATAGCGGATCAGAAGCTTGCCCATAGCAGAGAAACCTCGCTACCAGGAAGACAATGGGTCAGGTTCCAAAGTACTAACGTCCAGCCATGGCATTGAGGAGCTACTCAAGCTATCACTGTGGGATATTGGAGGCCAGCAAATCCACTCAAGTCTAGATCAATAGTGTTCGCGGCCACCCTCTTCTCCCTGCATGACATTTCTTCTTGAAGAACCTTATTGCCATCTGTCCTCCACAGAGTGCCATTGTTCGTTGTAGGCAATGGCAGGGTTTGGTGGCCATGGAGGTAGCACTCGATGTTTGAGGGCGAAGCTAGCACTACAAAGACCCGAGTGCCACTTGGTGCGTCTGAGTGATTTAGGTGGGGCACTTGAGGTGAAAATCAAAGGGTCATCACTGAAATCTCCATATTTCCCTGGCGCCGGTGCACTCGGGAGCACCTATGTAGCTTTCGCCCTTGTCCACGACGTTTGCCTTAAGCCTGACGTGCTCTGGAACATGGGGGCGTACATTGTGGCGGAGGCACACCGTCCGTGTTCCAGAAATAGGATTGAGGAAGTGGTGTTCTCGACGGGTTAATTTGTGCTTCTCTGGAGATGCAGCCGCGCGGGGACATCATTCTTCTGGAATGCCGGTTATTGCATCTCATTTGTTAATAAGCAGACCACCCCTTGCGATAGGAGATTGGGCACTTAGGACTAGGCAGAGGTAACAGATGACACTTCCACAATCAATCAACAAATAAAAGGTCAGGATCCTTTGCATTATGTTTAGTGAGGTGACATGTACCCAGATAACACTTGATATAGGAGTGCAAAGCAGTTCTTTATAATAAATGAAGAAAAAAAGAAAATGATAAGGACTCTGCCTCAGAACAGAATCGGTGCAGTCATCCAGACGGACAAAAAAAAAAATCCTCAACCAACCTAGACGAAAGTGGGAGGCTATAATGAGAAGAAATAGGCATTCAAATTCATGTTAACGAGAACTTGAAATGTGCGATACTGTCTTTAATCACAATGTTCACGAAGATGGCCCAATTTGTTGACGAAGCCGGCCTGAAACTTTTCCCAAATATGAGTAGTACTTGTAGGATGGGTAGAAAATGGATGATACTCTGCCGCGCGCACTAGCAGCTCATAGCAATGAAATGATAGTTCACAGTAACTGGATGTTGAACTCGGCAGCGCAACCAAGAAGTCTATATACTGCATTTCCATGAACCAAGGCTGCAGGTACATGATGTGCCCATTGGAGAGAAGCCCTGCAATTTATACCCACACATTCGAAGGAGACAAGGCTGCAGAGCCAATGCAAGCGTCCAGCCCCTGCCCCCTCGAGTTACTAGTGTGAGATATTGGAGGCCAACAAATCCACTCCGAGTCGTGATCAAGAGTGTTGGTGGGCACCTCCTGCCCCCTGCACGACACTCCCGCTCGCATGGTGTTCTTGGCGTCTGCACGCGGCAGAGTTGTGGCCGACGGTGCACGGATCAACTTCAACCCTGAGGACTCCTTGGTAGCGTTCCATGGCGCCGGCGTGCCTGTGAGCTGAATACAGAGTACTATCGCGCAGGCTCAGTGTTGGTCAGGGATGCAGCAGACCGCGGTAGTCCTGTAGCGTCCCCAAACTCGTCGACAACGCTGGCTACCACGTCCCCGTGTAGGACGCTCAATTTGTGGAGGTATGGCGTCCGCAACGAGTTTGTGGTGACGTCGTAGATCATTTTGAGTTTGATATGGATGGAGCGCTAGACTGTTACCACGAGGTGGCAAACCCACAATTTTGCTCTGGTTTAATAAAAGTAAAAGATAAATTCATTCCATTGGGTACATTTTGCATGAATGATAGTTTTTTTTTAAAAAGGAAATATATTTCAATATTCCAGCCTCTGCATCGATTGATGATGCATGTAGTTGTTCATGAAACTTATTACATCATCCAAAACAAGACTTGACATGAGGTACCCAAAAGCTATTAAAGTCTTCATCGAATTAAACAGAACCAAGTCTATTGCTAAAGCACTAGCCATTATTAGCAAAAATCTCCATAGCAGTGGTCTCAAGCACACGACACCCCTATATGAACTGGGATCTGTCCTCCTCCTTCTGCAAGAGCACCCAGAACCGAATCTAGTATGTTCATCTGAAGATCACCTGCAAAGGAGAAAAAACTCGTGTATTGTTAAAAACCACATCATTTCTGCTCAACCAAATTGCCCAACATAGAGCGCATACTCTTACCAAAATCATGGACTTAAGTTTCCTATCAACCCCTTGAAGCCAATTCTGAAACATATGTTCAATACTTAAAGAAGGTGATATGTTAAAAGAAACTTGCACAATCCGCCATATTAATTTAGCTACTGGACAATCAAAGAAAAGGTGCTGAATGTTCTCATTAACATTACAAAACGCACATTTTAGACTTCTCTTCCATTGTCTTTTTGCTAAATTATCTTTGGTAAGAACTACACCTCTTATCAAATACACAAGCAAAAATTTTAATTTTTAAAGGCAATATGAGTTTCCAGATAACATGATTATGAGACACAACATTTTGCGTGGCAATCGACCTATACATAGACCGTACCGTAAATCGCCCATCTTGTTGCAACATCCACTTAAAAGTGTCCCATTGATCATTTAGTTGAACATGTATAACTTTAGCCACCAACTGGTGCCATGCTAATAGGTTATTCCCAACTAAAGATCTTCTAAAAGCTACATTTAGTGGATCCGATCTCATCACAGTTGCAACTGTTGCACTCTTTTTCCTAACAACATTGTATAAACCCGGGTACTGATCTTTGAAGGGTGTATTATCTAACTAAGCATCCTCCCAGAACCTAATTTGAGTACCATCACCCAAGTTAAACTTGCCAAATCTCAAAAATTCGTCTTTTACCTTCATGAGGCCAGACCAAAAGTGAGAGTCTCCTGGCATGTGCTGAACCTGTATGATTGTTTTATGTCTCAAATATTTGTTTCTAAAAACTCACTTACTAAGAAGGCACCTGTTCTGTAGGTCAAGGTTTAGGATTTCCAGACCTCCTTGGTCTTTTGGTGTACATAAAATTTCCTATTTTGTCAACCTATATTTCTTCTTATGTTCATCGCACTGCCAGAAGAATCTAGATCTATAATAATCTAATTTCTTTAAAATTCCTCTAGGCACTTCGAAAAAAGATAACATAAAGATTGATGGGTTACTAAGGACAGAATTAATCAAAACCAAGCGACCACTTACAGATAGCATCTTTTCTTTCCACCCGCTTAATTTCTTTTGGAACCTTTTCTCTATTTCTTTCCGGTCAGAGTTTCTAAGTTTTCTATGGTGCATCGGTATACCAAGGTAACTGAACGGAAAAGAACCCATATCACAACCAAAGATCTGTGAGCATTCACATTTGCGTTCCTTAGCCTCACCATAGCAAAATAATTCACTTTTATTGAAATTGATTTTAAGGCCAGATAACTGCTCAAATATGCATAGCAAGAGCTTCAAATTCTTAGCCTCCTCCAAATCGTTTTCTATAAAAAGAATAGTATTATCTGCGTATTGTAGGATTGAAAGTCCATCGTCCACTAAATGTGGCACTACACTTCTGAATTGACCATTATCCTTTGCACGCGCAATAAGAATAGCTAGCATGTCAACGACTATATTAAAAAGAATCGGAGATAAAGGGTCGCCTTGCCTAACGCCTTTTTTGGTTTGAAAATTATGCCCAATATCGTTATTTACTTTAATACCTACGCCACCTTTAGAAGTTACTTGATCTATCCAAGAACAAAACTTAGGTGAGAAGCCTTTCATTCTCAACACCTGTTGGAGAAAAGACCATTTCACTTTATCATAAGCTTTTTCGAAATCTAATTTAAGAATCACCCCACTCTTCTTCTTCCTATGCATTTCATGAGTCGTCTCGTGTAACACTATTACACCTTCTAAAATATATCTACCTGGTAAGAAAGCAGTTTGCGACGACCTGATTACCTTTTGAGCTATTATCGTAAGTCAGACCAAAGTTTTTGCAGGATAATTAGGGAGCCACCATACCCTTTTCGCTCAAGAACATGTTTTTGCCGTCGTGACAGGCGAAGTAGAGAATGGCCCGAGCTTGCCTCCTTGGCCCTTGCCCTTTTTTTTTGGCCCTTGCCGTCGACCGTCGTTGCTGAACTCATCGAGCCCAAGCATGAGCCCAATAATGCCAGTGAGTGCGCCCAAAAGCCATGTGTTAACTGAGCTGTGACAGGCACTGAAAGCCCATGAAGAGCCCATGTAGGTTCAGCCCACTGGCTGTGGGAGAGCGTTTCGGTGGACAAAACCAAACCCTCGGCATCGCGCCGTCGCCTCTGCCCTCTAGCAACACCGCGCCACACTCCGCTGCTCCCATCTCCCACCCCTTTCAGGAGCATCCTCCGGGAGCAGGAGAAGAGGTCGCGCCTGCGGGGCCTCTAGAAACACCGCGCCGCGCTCCCGCGCTGGCCGCGGCCATGGCGCTCGCCTTCGACGACTTCGGGCGCCCCTTCATCATCCTCCGGGAGCAGGAGAAGAAGTCGCGCCTGCGGGGGCTCGATGCGCAGAAGTCCAACATCGCGTCGGCCAAGGCCGTAGCGCGGATCATCCGCACCTCCCTCGGCCCCAAGGGCATGGACAAGATGCTCCAGTCCCCCGACGGCGACGTCACCATCAGTAAGCGCCTTCCCCTCGTACCTCCGCATCTGGTTCCTTCGCGTTTTCATCTTGTATGCAGTTCGCGTTTTAGCTCGTGTATGTCGGGATCGCCCTTGCGTCATCGTTTGCGCATCGGGAATTAGGGTTTTGTATTATGCGTGCGTGCAGGTCTTGAGATCTAGATGTTTCCTGGACTTATTCTATTATTAAGCCCACTAATTTGATCGCGTGGGGAAGGAAAGTTCACATTTAGGTTGATTTAGCTGGTTGATCTAGGGATTTCTAGTGAACTGAACCCCATTTACCGCTGGAATCCTCAAGTGAGTTGCCCCTCCATGTGTAGTACATCAGTGTGACTGGGGGTGTCTGAGTTGGTTTTTTTTTTTTTTTGGGGGGGGGGGGGGGCAGTAGCAGTTGGTTTTTGATTTAGGACTGTTGTGGTTTAAGTGATTCCATAGGTGTTCTTTTTCTTCCTTTGTTTAATGAAAATGCTGCCCTTTGAATTGCCAGCCAATGATGGTGCGACAATCCTGGAGCAGATGGATGTTGACAACCAGATTGCAAAGCTAATGGTGGAGCTGTCCCGCAGTCAGGACTATGAGATCGGTGATGGCACCACCGGGGTGGTGGTCATGGCAGGAGCTCTCCTAGAGCAGGCCGAGAAGCTTCTGGAACGTGGTATCCACCCCATAAGGGTTGCTGAAGGTTATGAGATGGCGTCCAGGATAGCCTTTGACCACCTGGAACGCATCTCCACAAAGTTTGAGTTCAGTGCGGACAATATTGAGCCCCTAGTTCAGACCTGCATGACAACTCTTTCCTCAAAGATGTAAGTCATGAATCAAAATGTATACATAATGTTCTGTTTAATCACTCAAGTTTATGAATGTTCTGTTTATTCAGTTGAGTTTGTGGTACACATAGGTTCAGTTTTGGATGTTGTTTAGAAATTTCTGCATCTATGTTGTACAGATAGGAATACACAAGATCCTTTTCATTTCTGTAATTCTTAATCCTTTTTGTTTTGGCAGCGACCGGATGCTAGATTATGCTTTATGTATGCTGCTCTTGTTCATCCCTTTTTCAATAAGAAAACCTATTAGAAGACAAGGCTTTGCCATGAATCTTTTCAGTTCTCTTTCTCTTCCCTTTTATCTGTGCTAGTGTGCTAGATTTGTACAAAAGGTGTAATTGATTGCATTGGATCAAATGTAATTCAATGACAGATGTGCATAATAACGGTTCAACCTCAGTTCTACGATGTACTACCTTGCTACTGGCACTGGGATTTTTTTTTTACTGTAAACACCTTTTTCTTGTAATGATGCCACTCCTCCTTTTAGAACGATATCGACTATGATATTCTATTCCAGCATGATTTTTACTAGAACATATATTCATATAATATCTGATGCCTTTAGAATAGTTTCTACACCCGTAGACTCACTGGAGGAAACATATGATCTGATTGTATCTTGTTCTTATTCTGCAGTGTTAACCGTTGCAAACGGGCATTGGCCGAGATTGCTGTCAAAGCAGTCCTTGCGGTTGCCGATTTGGAAAGGAAGGACGTAAACTTGGATCTTATTAAAGTAGAAGGAAAGGTTGGTGGAAAGCTGGAAGACACTGAGCTAATATATGGGATAGTTGTCGACAAAGATATGAGCCACCCACAAATGCCAAAGAGAATTAAGGATGCTAAGATCGCTATCTTGACCTGCCCATTCGAGCCCCCGAAGCCTAAGACAAAGCATAAGGTTGACATTGACACTGTAGAGAAATTCCAGACGCTGCGTGAGCAAGAGCAGAAATACTTTGATGAAATGGTTCAGAAATGCAAGGTAAACGTTAAGTTATTGTTTTGCAGCACAGAATATTCCTTGTCTTTAGTACCTGGCTTTGTTCATGCCTATTTCTCATATTTCAGGATTTGACATCCTTCAAACGATTAATGTAGTTATGTTGCTCAGTTGCTATTTTCATTTGTCTCCCATAGTTTGTAGCATGTTGTAATATATTTTGAAACTCCCACGTCAATTAGTGTGTATGAAATGTGTTGACTTCTTGTGGTCAGCTTGTTTACTCCGGAAACTATTCACGCGTTATTTTTGCAGGATGTTGGTGCAACCCTGGTTATCTGTCAATGGGGTTTTGATGATGAAGCCAACCATTTGTTGATGCACAGAAATCTGCCAGCTGTGAGGTGGGTTGGTGGTGTTGAATTGGAATTGATTGCCATTGCTACAGGTAAACATGCGCTATATCTGCCCTTATGTTTCCATGAATGGATTGTAAAGATTCTACTTAACATTTGAAACCAACTGCAGGTGGCCGGATTGTTCCGAGGTTCCAAGAACTGAGCGCTGAAAAGCTTGGAAAGGTACCGCTTATGCAGATGTTTTTATTTTGAGACATAAGGCATATGCCTTTGTTGATGATGCAGTGTTCAGTTATCCAATTCTGGTCCACTATGTACATGCACCAGAAAAGTAATTCGAATTAGAGATTATACTTGATATTTTTCTGTTAATTGTTTCTGGCAGTTATGTTAATAAAAGAAACAAGCATATTTGTTAGAGTATGAGTCTGTACGAACTAGTAACTAGTTTGTGGGAGTTCGTGAATGTCAATTTATTGAACACTGGCCATTCTCAATAATTAACCTTCACAATAGTGATTCTTTACGGCACGCTTTGTAGCATAGCAATTTGTTAGTCATGCTGTTTTGAGCACACCTGGATGCCCTTTATAGTTTCATGACTTTACAGACATTTATTGTATTGAAAGTAGCTACATTAAGCCATCTTTTTGCTTTCTCTGCTTCAACAGGCTGGTTTGGTCAGAGAGAAGTCATTCGGAACAACAAAGGACCGGATGCTTTACATTGAGAAGTGTGCCACATCTCCCACCCGCCGCCGCCGCCGCCGTCACCGTCGGATCCAGGAGTTTCCGGCGCGGCCAGAGAGGCAGAGACCTGCGAGCCGCGCTCCCGCGCAGGCCGCGGCCATGGCGCTCGCCTTCGACGAGTTCGGGCGCCCCTTCATCATCCTCCGGGAGCAGGAGAAGAAGTCGCGCCTGCGGGGGCTCGATGCGCAGAAGTCCAACATCGCGTCGGCCAAGGCCGTAGCGCGGATCATCCGCACCTCCCTCGGCCCCAAGGGCATGGACAAGATGCTCCAGTCCCCCGACGGCGACGTCACCATCAGTAAGCGTCCCTCTCGTTGTTCTCTGCATCTGATTCGCGTTTAGCTCGTATGTGTCGGGATCGCCCTTGCATCATCGTTTGCGCATCGGGAATTGGTGTTTTGTATTATGCGTGCGTGCAGGTCTTGAAATTTAGACGTTTCCTGGACTTATTCTATATTGAGACTACTAATTTGATCGCGTGGGGAAGGAAAGTTGACACTTAGCTGGTCGCTCTAGGGATTTCTAGTGAACTGAACTCCATTTACCGATCCAATCCTCAAGTGAGCTGCCCCTCCACTTTAGGGTCTGTGTAGTGCATCTGTGAGACTAGGGGTTGTCTGATCCACTTTAGGATTTCTAGTGAACTGAACCCCATTTACCGATGCAATCCTCAAGTGAGCTGCTCCTCCACTTTAGGGTATGTGTAGTGCAGCAGTGTGACTGGGGGTGTCTGATCCCAATCTCTCTTTTTGGGGGCAGTTCTGTTGGTTTTGAGTTAAGAATGTGGCAACTGATTCCGTAGGTGTTCTTTTTCTTCCTTTGTTTAATGAAAATGTTGCCTTTTCAATTGCCAGCAAATGATGGGGCGACGATCCTGGAGCAGATGGATGTTGACAACCAAATTGCAAAGCTAATGGTGGAGCTGTCCCGCAGTCAGGACTATGAGATCGGTGATGGCACCACCGGGGTAGTGGTCATGGCAGGAGCTCTTCTAGAGCAGGCTGAGAAGCTTCTGGAACGTGGTATCCACCCGATAAGGGTCGCTGAAGGTTATGAGATGGCATCCAGAATAGCCTTTGACCACCTGGAACGCATTTCCACGAAGTTTGAGTTCAGTGCAGACAATATAGAGCCCCTGGTTCAGACCTGCATGACAACTCTTTCCTCGAAGATGTAAGTCATGAAGCAAAATGTATACGGAATGTTCTGTTTAATCACTCAAGTTTATGAATGTTCTCTTTATTCAGTTGAGTTTGCGGTACATATAGGTTCAGTTTTGGATGTTCTTTAGAAATTTCTGCATCTACGTTGTACAGATAGGGTTATACAAGATCCTTTTCATTTCTTTAATTCTTAATCCTTTTTGTTTTGGCAGTGACCGGATGCTAGATTATCCTTTATGTCTGCTGCTCGTCTTCTTCTTCTTCCTTTTTTTTTCAATAAGAAAACCTATTAGAAGACAAGGCTTTGCCATGGATCTTTTCAGTTGTCTTTCTCTCCCCTTTTATCTGTGCTAGATTTGTACAAAGGTGTAGTTGATTGCATTGCATCAAATGTAATTCATTGACAAATGTGCATATACGGCCCAACCTCAACTCTAGGATGTACCTTGCTACTGGCACTGGGATTTTTATTTACTGTAAACGCATTTTTCTTAAAATGATGCCAGAGCAGTTCTCTCTTAGAACGATATCAACTATGATATTCGATTCCAACATGATTTTTACTAGAACATATATTCATATGATCTCTGATGCCTTAAGAATAGTTTCTATACCGGTAGGCTCACTGGAGGAAACACCTATGATCTGATGGTATCTTGTTCTTATTCTGCAGTGTTAACCGTTGCAAGCGGGCATTGGCCGAGATTGCTGTCAAAGCAGTCCTTGCGGTTGCCGATTTGGAAAGGAAGGACGTAAACTTGGATCTTATTAAAGTAGAAGGAAAGGTTGGTGGAAAGCTGGAAGACACTGAGCTAATATATGGGATAGTTGTCGACAAAGATATGAGCCACCCACAAATGCCAAAGAGAATTAAGGATGCTAAGATCGCTATCTTGACCTGCCCATTCGAGCCCCCGAAGCCTAAGACAAAGCATAAGGTTGACATTGACACTGTAGAGAAATTCCAGACGCTGCGTGAGCAAGAGCAGAAATACTTTGATGAAATGGTTCAGAAATGCAAGGTAAACGTTAAGTTATTGTTTTGCAGCACAGAATATTCCTTGTCTTTAGTACCTGGCTTTGTTCATGCCTATTTCTCATATTTCAGGATTTGACATCCTTCAAACGATTAATGTAGTTATGTTGCTCAGTTGCTATTTTCATTTGTCTCCCATAGTTTGTAGCATGTTGTAATATATTTTGAAACTCCCACGTCAATTAGTGTGTATGAAATGTGTTGACTTCTTGTGGTCAGCTTGTTTACTCCGGAAACTATTCACGCGTTATTTTTGCAGGATGTTGGTGCAACCCTGGTTATCTGTCAATGGGGTTTTGATGATGAAGCCAACCATTTGTTGATGCACAGAAATCTGCCAGCTGTGAGGTGGGTTGGTGGTGTTGAATTGGAATTGATTGCCATTGCTACAGGTAAACATGCGCTATATCTGCCCTTATGTTTCCATGAATGGATTGTAAAGATTCTACTTAACATTTGAAACCAACTGCAGGTGGCCGGATTGTTCCGAGGTTCCAAGAACTGAGCGCTGAAAAGCTTGGAAAGGTACCGCTTATGCAGATGTTTTTATTTTGAGACATAAGGCATATGCCTTTGTTGATGATGCAGTGTTCAGTTATCCAATTCTGGTCCACTATGTACATGCACCAGAAAAGTAATTCGAATTAGAGATTATACTTGATATTTTTCTGTTAATTGTTTCTGGCAGTTATGTTAATAAAAGAAACAAGCATATTTGTTAGAGTATGAGTCTGTACGAACTAGTAACTAGTTTGTGGGAGTTCGTGAATGTCAATTTATTGAACACTGGCCATTCTCAATAATTAACCTTCACAATAGTGATTCTTTACGGCACGCTTTGTAGCATAGCAATTTGTTAGTCATGCTGTTTTGAGCACACCTGGATGCCCTTTATAGTTTCATGACTTTACAGACATTTATTGTATTGAAAGTAGCTACATTAAGCCATCTTTTTGCTTTCTCTGCTTCAACAGGCTGGTTTGGTCAGAGAGAAGTCATTCGGAACAACAAAGGACCGGATGCTTTACATTGAGAAGTGTGCCAACTCCAGAGCTGTAACTATTTTCATTCGTGGTGGTAAGTTCTGTTGTGTATATCAATTTCATCTTTCATGTTAAACATATACATGTGGATACATCCTTTGTTGGCTCACGCATGTTTTACACATAAACTTTTCATCTGAGTTGGAGATACTCCACGGTTCATACTGTTGTAGATAAAGTTCAAGTGATTGATCATATGTTGTCAGCGTTAATGATATGTGACGGCTACACTTCTGATAAACTGTTGAATCAAGGAGTTGCTTAAATAATTGTTGGTTTTATACCCCATCATACTGAAATTCAGATCCGTTGACAATCTGGTGCAGCGAAACAAATTATGGACAATTAACATGTTGGAAGGCAACAAAATGAAAAAAAAAATTGTGCTAGTTCTTACTCGGATGATTTGAAAGTACTTGGTAATGTACAAAAGGGTTGTAGAGCTGGACTAGAAAATTAACACAACATTAAAATCAAGTTATAAAATTGTTTATTCGTGGAACTTGAATTGCCATGATGTCATCTTGGCAGCAGAAAGTCCATCTGCTAACTGAGAAATATGAGAACAATTTAGTTGTCTTATATTGATTGCAGTGTTGACATGTTTATTAGTAATTATCTGAATCAGAAATTGTTCATTTCAGTAATCAACTATTCTTAAGATTATTGTCAAATTTAAGATTCTTGTAATGAAACAATCTGCTGTGGTACAGGTAATAAAATGATGATTGAGGAGACCAAGCGAAGTCTTCATGATGCTCTTTGTGTGGCAAGAAATCTGATCCGCAATAACTCCATTGTGTATGGTGGCGGTTCAGCTGAGATAGCTTGCTCAATTGCTGTTGAAACCGCTGCAGATAGACACCCTGGAGTTGAGCAGGTAATGGTTGAGTTTAGAACTTATAATTGCAGAAAGGTTGTAATATCTTTTTTCTGATTCTGCTTTTGTTTTTCACAGTATGCGATCAGGTCATTTGCTGATGCATTGGATGCTGTTCCATTAGCCTTGGCTGAAAACAGTGGCTTGTCACCGATTGATACATTGACCGCAGTAAAAGCTCAACAAGTCAAGGTATTTGAATCTGTGTTTTCCCTTCTTTCCAAATTCAGTTATCTTGAGAGCAGCAGTGGCATCTTGTGACAGGACTCAATGTTCCTTTTGAACCGGATCATAGCCAGTTCCTAGTTTGGTTGGGCTTATTAATTTGACATCCTGTCAGTAGCTGTAAGAGCATGCATCCATACAGTCCGACCACCTATTTACTTGCTTTCTTAATGTATTGCGATGAGATCTCAACCTATTTACTCGACTAGCTTTCTTAATGCATTGTGTATGTGATCTCAACCTTCCTGTCGTGTTACTGAGTGTTGTTATTTGTCACAGGACAACAATCCCCACTGCGGCATAGACTGCAATGACGTCGGCACAAACGACATGAAGGAGCAGAATGTCTTCGAGACACTGATTGGCAAGCAGCAGCAAATCTTGCTCGCTACACAGGTGGTGAAAATGATCCTTAAGATCGATGATGTTATCTCGCCTTCCGAGTACTGATGAAGCTTGCAAGTGGATGGACGTCCTGTACTCCTGTAGGCAGCATGCGTTGATTTGGAGTGTGCTCTTCTACTGTTGTATTGGTTACTTGTTTTATCTTACGTGCTGCCTACGATGCTGAAACTTTACAACAATGTATTGCAATGTAGCATGTTGAGTACCTTTTGAATTAGTCTAGATGTTTTGTTGGAAAACTTCTGTGCTGTATTGTTATTCAGTTTAGTGATAGTACCTTTATCGCTGAGCGTTCCTTTTGATATTATTAAACCTTTTGCTGTGCTGAAGCGAGTCGTTGCACTGATGCATGCATCCATGCTAAGGTTAAGGTGAAAATGGGCTAAAAATTGAAATCTTGATTAAAAAAAACAAAAATAATGGAGTTTTAGAACTCCCATCTCTGTACGACAGAGCTAAATGTGCCGATAACAGGGGAAGACTAAAGAGTAATCATAGTAACTCACCCCAGCTAAATGGCAAGTCACGCTCATCGTACTTTGGCATTCAAATTCAGAAATCTGTTGATGAAACCGGCCTGAAAATTTTCTCAAACTAATACTAGTATTTGTAGAAAATGCATGACGGTGCTTACTAGCAGCTCATGGCAATTAAATGATAGGTCACACAGTTATTGATTGTTGAAAGTGCAGAGCAACCAAGGAGTATATATGCATTTGCATGGACCCGAGCAGCAGCTAATACATGGTGCGGCCAATAGAGAGAAACCCCGCAGTTTTTACATACGCATTTCAGCATTTGAAAGAGGCGAGGTGCCGGAGCGAAGCTTCCGGCCATGGCGCTCCGGTCTCCGGAGCATTACAAGTTACTGGTGTGAGACATTGGAGGCCAACAAATCCACTCAAGCCGTGATCACAGAGGGAGAGGGTGATCGGCCACCCGCTACTGTTACCACGACTCAGCGCGGTTGTCGCACACTTTCGGTTATCTGCGTGTGGCGGTGACCCAAGTTTTGTGCTCTGGAACGCCGGGCACAGCCTCGGCCCTCTATTATATGAGGTGCTGGCCAACTTTTAGGCAACAACTAGCACATCAACCCGTGCTCTCGCACGGGCTAGCAATTTAAAAATACTCCTTCTGTTTTAAATTGTTGTCGCTATTGATTTTTTATGTACATTGGATCATTTGTCTTAATTTTTTAAAAAGTTATCATATATTTTGTTGTGAATTGTTTTATAACTAAAAAATTGAAATAGAATTATAGTTTTGCACATTTAAACTAATATTTTGAATAAGACAAAAGATCAAACGTATCTCAAAAGGTCAACGGCGACAACAGTTTAAGAAACATATGTCTTCCCAAATATCTTAGATTTGACAATAGGGTATTAGTTTTTTTTCCTATCATATCCTTGAAGTACTATAGCCATTATAGCTTAATTAGTAGAAAAAGACTGTACCACTGACTGAGTTGTGTAATATTTTATTTACCACGCCCATGATAGTAAAATACTCGTGAGATACACTTCCTAACTTTCTGTTGTAATCATAGATAAGTACATTTTGAACAGACACAAACATACTGAATTGATTGTTTTCTAAATTAAAACTTCTTTTTTCTATCTGTACAGGTTGAAGAGCTTGTTCAGAACAAAATCATTACCTACATATATTGTGAGCATTGGAACTTATTAAAAAACTATTTCTTTATAAATTATAATTCCCAAAAATTATAATCACAGGTGAAGCAAGGTTATTAGGGCCCAAGCCATTTGTCTGCATAATATCCATGGTATTTATATGTCTTTCTGGGTAATTTCTATGCTTTTTGTCAATGGAGGATGCTGCATCTAATTAGCAGGAGCCATGTACGAAGGCCATCTACCAACAGAAAACAACTTGCACTTACCACCAACAGAAAACAACTTGCGCTTACCGGCGTGGTGCCTTTGTTGCCTCCATTCCATGTCTCTCTTCTTGCATGATTTTCATCAGCTCAGCTGCTGTGATCGTCAGCATTTTAATCGTCGTGGGTGCTTCTTGCTGATCCATGTCTCTATTCTTGCTTTTGGCTTTGATCTGTCCAACAACCATGATGACGGTCAACAGATTTAATCAACAATAGGTGCCTCTTGCTCATATATATTACAGCTGCATCAGACTCCTGGTCGCCCAATCTCCGGCTGCTCCCCTTGCGATGCCCTGGTCTGACACTCTGACTGTTATATCTCCCTCCTGGCAGCCCTATCTCTTCATCCAGAGCTCCCTGGCCCTGTGGCATGACCAAAGAGAATGAATGTGCTAGAGGCAACAATTCATTTAATACATGACAGTAGAAAAAACAATTCATAAGAGACTCACAGGAAAGAAAAGAATATTGATGCATACATTAGATATATCCTATTAGTGAAATCAAGCTGGTTCAGGTCAATCTCATATTCTGGAACTTCATATGTAATTATTCATAGGAAAAATCTTCAAAAGGGAAGCGAATTCAGAACACCAGAACTTGATAACAGATCAGGCGGGAGGCAACACATGAAGCCAAAAGAAAAAAATCACATGAACGACATAGTACCTTAAGCTTGGTGCCATGCAGCCATGGTTGTCCAACATATTGATCATCTCATTGTTCTGGTAATGTGTCCCATCTGCCAATGGCTGCCAGTAGATGCAGAAACACTAAAGCATACATGTATGAACATTAGTAATCCATGGGTCACGTGATTAAACGCTTATAAACTGCACATACCAACGTATTCAAACGCCAAGCTGGAGGAGCAGTTCGATGATCTCGATGTGGCCCTTGCAAGTGGCGATTTGCAGCGCCATGCAGAGGTCGAGTAGCGAAACTCGATCGGGGTCTGTGCCGGCGCGGCCTTGACACGTCCATGGTGTCCCTGGCCACCACTTCGGCAATGGCGTCCTAGAGGTGCTGGTGCTTGCCGCCAAGGCCCTCGCAGAGAGGTCGAGATTGGATGCCATGGAGCAATCATTCGTGTTTTCACCACTCGTTGCTTGTCCACGATTGGATCCAACAGATCCTGCTATAATCTCAGCCCCAATCTATATCTTCATTGCTGGTCTGAGTTCTTTTTTTTCGAGAACATGCTTTGCGCATATTTCATTAAGCAGGAGGGGAGAGTTTCTTGTTTACAATTGGTTTGTTTTCCCCGGGATAAGGTATCCCCGGAAAAAGAGACCAATCAAGCTACCAAACTAGAAGACCCTCTTTAGCTAACAAACATTGTCGCACGCGACCTTCTACCTAGATTCAACAATGTGCTATCCATCTATTACACAATAGTGCGACATTCCTTTGTTTCCCGCCATATACCAAAGTTTGCCCTCGTTTGAAAACACGCCTGTTCATTTCTTTCCATAGCTGCCACACAATCAGAACGACCATTGAATCAAAACCTTTTCGTAAAGCTTTTGTTATCTTTTTCCTACTTCGCAGCCACCAATCCGCAGGTTCATCGTCAGTAGTTGGTGTCAGTGCCTGATTTTCTGTCCGTCGAAGGATTTTGAACCAGCATTCTCTGCTGAACACACAACCTAACAGAAGATGGTCAATTTCCTCCGCTGCTTGATCGCAGAACGCGCATGGACCGTGATTTGGTAGGTTGTGACGCTGCAGTCGAGCAGAGGTCCAGCACCGCTTGTACAACGCTAGCCAGAAGAAGAAACGACACTGGTTTGGTGCTCTTGTCTTCCAGAGCTCCTTGTCGCCCGGCATATACTGCTGGCCATGGAAGAATGCCGCGTAGGTTGATGCTGCCGAGAATTGCCCATCACTGCTCCATTTCCATCTGAATCTATCACTTTCGTCCTGGTTTAGCTGAATTGTTTCCATTAGGTCCCAGATGTTAAGGTAGTCAATCAGCACTTCTACAGACAGTCCACCCAGAATATCTCGCACCCATCGTCGGTCGGATAGTGCATCACTGACTGTCCTGTTCTTGATGCAACTCAGCGGTATTGCTTCATAAAGGTTTGGCGCCAGGTTTTTGATCGATGTACCATGGATCCAGTTGTCTGTCCAGAACATTGTGGAGGTTCCTGAGCCAACATCCACCAGCAGTGACGCATTGAACATGGCGACCACGTTCTTCTCTTCGACCGCTGGTAGTTGCGACCATGTTAGGGTTGTGTCTGTGCGTTTAAACCATAGCCAGCGCATTCTCAGTGCGTAGCCAAACAGTCTTAAATCCAGGAGGCCAAGTCCGCCTCTTTCTTTTGGCTGGATTACCCTTGGCCAAGCGACCAAACAATGCCCACCTGAAACCGCTTCAGACCCTCGCCACAGAAAAGCCCTCGTTTTCTTTTCTATTGCCTTGATCGCCCAAGGCGGTAGAAACATAGCAATGGAGATATGAATTGGTATGGCATTTAGCGTAGTCTTCGTCAGCGTTGATCTTCCTCCAGCGTTCATCAACCCCGACTTCCATGTCGGTAGCTTGTCCGCGACCGCATCAATCACTGGTTGGATATCCGCTCTACTTAGTTTTTTCGTTGACAGAGGGAGACCAAGGTATTTGCATGGGAATGTAGAAAGTAGGCATGGAAAGTGGCGCATTGCCTCTTGAATTTGATCATCCGAGCACTGGATCGGAGATATGTGGCACTTGTTTATGTTTGTCATTGGTCCCGTTGCCCCGTCAAAACAATTGACCGTCTTGAGGAACACGACCATGTCGTCGGCATATAACGAGGCTCTTTGTGTTATTTGAGGTACCCCTAGCTGAGTGAAGAGGTTCTAATGATCGGCAAGCTGGATCATCTTGTTGGTACACTCCATTACAAGCAAGAAGAGCATCGGCGAGAGTGGGCCGCCCTATCTTAATCCACGACCATGACATATTCTTCTGCTCGGGTTTCCATTGATCAACACTTTCGTGCTTGCCGTCAATAGCAGTACCGATATCCAATTTCTCCATTTTGGTCCGAATCCCATGTAGGATAACAGGTCCAGCAGAAAAACCTATGACACACTGTGAAAGGCCTTTGCAATGTCCACCTTGAGCAGCAGCGTGGATTTTTTCTTGATGTGAAGCAGCTTTGTAGCTTGTTGGACATATCTGAAGTTGTCATCCAATTGCCTCCCCTTTATAAATGCACTTTGGTTCTTGCTCACCATGGCGTCCATGAAGGGAGTCAGCCGCAAGGAAAGTGTTTTTGTGAAGATTTTACTGAAGCTGTGTATCAAGCTTATCGGTCTGTAGTCCTTGATCCCTTCTGCCTCTTTTTTTCTTTGGTAGGAGCACCATGAGTGCATTGTTTACGTGATGGAAACTTCTACTGTCCCGCGCTGTCATGGAGTTAAAAGCTCTCATAACGTCATGTCTGATAATTGGCCATGCCACTTTGAAGAAAAGGCCAGTAAACCCATCGGGTCTAGGCGCTTTCTCGGTTGCCATTTGTTGTACGACAGCAAGCACTTCTTGTTCTGTGAAATCTCTTTCCAAGTCATCCAGATGCAACACTGGCATCCTTAAAGCACAGAACTCTAGCCTCTGCGACCTTGGCCGTTGCTGGCCCATTACCTCCTCAAAGTATCTGAATATAATCTCTTCCTTTTTCCCCTTCGTTGAACACCACGGAGCCTTGATGCATGAGCGAGGTGATGTGATTTTTTTCCTTCTGTGGCAAGACTGTAGGTGGAAGAACCGTGTAGTTGCATCCCCCTCCGATAGCCAGAGTATTCTCGACCTCTGTCTTGCAATTGTGCGCTGTAGAGACGCAAGTGCCAGAGATTTCAGCTTCAGTTCACGATGCAGTTCCTGTTCCTCTTCCGACAAGTGTCGTGAGTCCTGTGCTACTTCTAAGATGTGTAGCATCCTCTCGCGTTAAAGACAACTGAAAGTTAATGTTCCCCATGAAATTCTGGCTCCAGCTCTAAAGGGCTCTAGCAGTGTTCCTCAACGACCAATCCAGCGCTCTGAACGCGTCCACGTCCCTTAACGGGCATGGCCAGGCATTCTTGACCGTATCCATGAACCCTGGGTACCTGACCCAAATTTTCTCAAACTGGAACCTTTTTTTGTACTGGAAGTTCGCGTCAGTGCGCAGCAGCATTGGTGCGTGATCCGAGCAGTCAGTGGAGAGACTGCGCAGGAGGGAATTAGGATATAGTTCCTCCCAGTCTATTGTGACCAGAACGTGGTCGATG
>LAPY01003448.1:6203-19747 GCA_000970635.1 Eragrostis tef | reverse complement strand
GGGGGGGGGGGGGGGGGGGGGGGTGTACGTTGTTTTCAAATAGCGACCACCAGGACGCTATTCGAAACAGCGACCGCCCCCTGGGTGCGTCCTAGCCGCCGGATCAGGCGCTTTGCGGTTAAGATCTGCGCTGACGGGAGTCAACAGCAGAGCCCCTCCCTGCTCTGTTCTCCTTGCTGGATCCGCTGCGGCGCGCCCCGCCTGCGCGTGGTTGCCGTTCCTCCGCTCCCGAGCGAACCAGCGGAAGCTTCTAGAACCTTCGCGACCATGCTGCCGCCCATCTCTGTCCCCAACGTGCTCGACCTCTCTCGCACAGCATCGGCAAGGCCGGCGGCCGGCGGGCAGGGACACACCTCGACTCCACCCCGCCGCGCCTGCGTGGTGCCCCGAGCGAACCTGCGGAAGCTTCTAGAACATTCGCGACGAGGCGGAAGGCAAGACCAGACCATGCGCCAACGTGCTCCACTAATTTCGCTAATCCCTCGTACAGACAGCATCAAGAAGCGGCCGTGGCGGGCAGGCAAACATCAAGACGCTACTCGACGGTACATTGAACTTTTCGCTCTGCTCCACTTCGCCGACAATGTGAGAACTCACTTTGAACGAGTGGCAAGAAGCAAACGTGAACAGCCTAGTCGCACTGCAACTGCAACGTCGCAGCAGCAGCAAGGAGGCGGCTTCAGCACCGCGCAGGTCGCCCTGGATCTTCCGTCCAGGCACGGCAATGTCTGCCTGCCGCCGCCAGAGAAATGGTAGGAAAACAACTCAACCTTGCCAAGAGCAAGGGTAAGAGTAAGCATAGCAGCTCACTCGAAGGAGATGGCAAGTCAGTACTTTTGCATTCAAATTCAGGAATCTGTTCATGAAGCCGGCCTGAAACTTTTCCCAAACTAATACAAGTACGGGTGGAAAATGCATGACGGTGCTCACAAGCAACTCATGGCAATTAAATGATAGGTCACACAGTGCTGGTTGTCGAAACTGTAGAGCAACCAAGAAGTATATATATATGCATTGGCGTGGACCAAAGCAGAGAAATGCCGCAACTTTTACGCACACACAATTTTGAAGGAGATGAGGCGGCGGAGCCAAGTGTCAAGCCATGGCATCCAGGCGCTATACGAGTTTGCTGTGAGACATTGGAGGCCAACAAAGCCACTCGAATCATAATCAAAGAGGTTGTGCGGCCATCTGGTGTTGCCGCCACGACTGAGTACGGTCACGACACACCCTTCGTTATCTGCGTGTGTCGGTGCCCCAAGTTTTATGCTGGGGAACGCCGGACACAACATCGGCTCTCTATTATGTGATGTGATGGCGAACCTGTTTGTGTTCTGGAACCCGGGATGCAAACCTGGGGAATGCCGCTTCTTTCAATCTTGTTTGGAGAATCTGGCACAGCCGGGTCAACATTCTCATCATCTATTACAAAGTTCAGCTACATAGCTGGTGAAAGGGAAACAGACACAGATATCATGAAGGACAAAGTCTATTACTTTGATCTACTCTTGGCAGCGATTTTTCTCTTGATGATAGCATTTGCTCGTGGGGGAGAATGAATAGTCACGACACTAGAGCAGAAACATCCATGCCTGCAGGGCGTTCTAAGGCTGCTATCATATACACTTATTTTTGAACTTGGTAGCGATTTTTCTATTGATGATTGCATTTGCTCGGGAATGAATAGTCATGACACTGGAGCAGAAAGATGCATGCCTGCATGGAGTTCTAAGACTGCTACAATTGTTTCTTAACTTGGTAATTTCATATAGTTCTGTGGCATGCCCGACATCTATATTCACTCTTCACGCAATTCAAGAATCATGCCTGCATCATCTTCTCCGACAAGGTAACTTTGGTAAGCTAGCGGGGCGGAGCAGGTCGTGGGTTCTTGTCCACATCGTGTCGACCACGGCGATGAGCGCCTAATTCTGGAGCGAGCTCAGACGGAGCATATCCACGAACACGTCCTTCGACGGCTCCCAGT
This sequence comes from Eragrostis tef, assembly GCA_000970635.1. Classification (NCBI taxonomy): domain Eukaryota; kingdom Viridiplantae; phylum Streptophyta; class Magnoliopsida; order Poales; family Poaceae; genus Eragrostis; species Eragrostis tef. Next base: position 17,760 of record LAPY01003448.1, on the reverse strand, counting down.
CCCAGCATTTGGCCTTTACCTTCTCCTTCTTCGCGTGCACGTCGGTCATCTCGTCGCCAGTGCTCCCTCATTTTTGTAGGGGACGCCGGCACTATCTCTTTTCGGTTCACGGCATTCTCATTTTGAAGGGAAGGTTCACGGCATTCTCGATGAATATGATAAGAAGCTGGTGGTGACGCCACTGACGTGCAAATATTATGACAATCACGCATTCACTACACCATTTCTTTTAACTTTTTGAGAAACGAAGGCACCAGTCATGCATCTGATGTTCAGTTGGTCATACACATGATATATGTGTTTCGAATTTTTCCCCAAGATACCAGCGAAAGAAGATGCATGAAGAAAAGGAGAGCACCATATAGCAACTTACACCAACGTTAACGAAATGATAAGTCACGCTACTTGTACTGTTGTACAAATGCAACAAGGGAAGCAGTAGCTTTATATAGACGTCTGCCCCTTGCAGAGATAAACCCGGGAACGAGGATTGTACTGGCGTCCACCAATGGCATATCCATCCATGTTATCATTGTGAGGTATTGGAGGCCAACAAATCCACCTCAGGCCGTGATCAAGAGTGTTCCTGGCCACCCCTTGCTCCTTGCACGACACTCCGGCAGGAAACAGGACCTCGGGATTCGTCATGGTAGGCAGAGGCTGCGCTGCAAGACAGCAATGTAGTACTCGGTGTTCAGGGAGGCTGTCCATGGCGCGCGCCTTGTGTTCTGGAACCCGGGATGCAAACCTGGGGAATGCCGCTTCTTTCAATCTTGTTTGGAGAATCTGGCACAGCCGGGTCAACATTCTCATCATCTATTACAAAGTTCAGCTACATAGCTGGTGAAAGGGAAACAGACACAGATATCATGAAGGACAAAGTCTATTACTTTGATCTACTCTTGGCAGCGATTTTTCTCTTGATGATAGCATTTGCTCGTGGGGGAGAATGAATAGTCACGACACTAGAGCAGAAACATCCATGCCTGCAGGGCGTTCTAAGGCTGCTATCATATACACTTATTTTTGAACTTGGTAGCGATTTTTCTATTGATGATTGCATTTGCTCGGGAATGAATAGTCATGACACTGGAGCAGAAAGATGCATGCCTGCATGGAGTTCTAAGACTGCTACAATTGTTTCTTAACTTGGTAATTTCATATAGTTCTGTGGCATGCCCGACATCTATATTCACTCTTCACGCAATTCAAGAATCATGCCTGCATCATCTTCTCCGACAAGGTAACTTTGGTAAGCTAGCGGGGCGGAGCAGGTCGTGGGTTCTTGTCCACATCGTGTCGACCACGGCGATGAGCGCCTAATTCTGGAGCGAGCTCAGACGGAGCATATCCACGAACACGTCCTTCGACGGCTCCCAGTCCCAGCATTTGGCCTTTACCTTCTCCTTCTTCGCGTGCACGTCGGTCATCTCGTCGCCAGTGCTCCCTCATTTTTGTAGGGGACGCCGGCACTATCTCTTTTCGGTTCACGGCATTCTCATTTTGAAGGGAAGGTTCACGGCATTCTCGATGAATATGATAAGAAGCTGGTGGTGACGCCACTGACGTGCAAATATTATGACAATCACGCATTCACTACACCATTTCTTTTAACTTTTTGAGAAACGAAGGCACCAGTCATGCATCTGATGTTCAGTTGGTCATACACATGATATATGTGTTTCGAATTTTTCCCCAAGATACCAGCGAAAGAAGATGCATGAAGAAAAGGAGAGCACCATATAGCAACTTACACCAACGTTAACGAAATGATAAGTCACGCTACTTGTACTGTTGTACAAATGCAACAAGGGAAGCAGTAGCTTTATATAGACGTCTGCCCCTTGCAGAGATAAACCCGGGAACGAGGATTGTACTGGCGTCCACCAATGGCATATCCATCCATGTTATCATTGTGAGGTATTGGAGGCCAACAAATCCACCTCAGGCCGTGATCAAGAGTGTTCCTGGCCACCCCTTGCTCCTTGCACGACACTCCGGCAGGAAACAGGACCTCGGGATTCGTCATGGTAGGCAGAGGCTGCGCTGCAAGACAGCAATGTAGTACTCGGTGTTCAGGGAGGCTGTCCATGGCGCGCGCCTCTCCGGAACACCGGTCGCGGCGCAACTCGAGGCGGAAATCCAGTCACGCAGCCGCATAGACATTGATCGGCCCCTGGAACGCGCGGCATGGCGTCTACCATGCGTTGTATCAAGCGGCCACGGACGGTTTGTGTTTCTACAGGGTTGACTGTGCCGCCGATGACGCCATTGTGTTGTCTTCAGTCTCAACCTGTCATCTTCTCGAGGCGCGCAGACGGTGCCAGGAACAGCAGTTTTGCATCAACCTGATCAAAGCGGTTAAGAAGTAGTAAAAGGATCGAAAACTTGTTGAATTTGCTAAGAACAGCAGTTAAGCAGTACGGCAATGGCCATGCGTTGTTTCAGTTGGCCACAGGCTGTTTCAGTTTCTGAACGTGGAATGTATGGATGAGGACGCTCCGGTGTTCTAGACAGCTTCAAAGCTGTCACCCTTGGAGGCGCCAACCGTGCCACTCGTGCATTCACCTGCAGTTGGTATGTGGTCGGGATGCTGGTTTGGTTGATCCAACTACATGGAACCCAGTCTACAAAAAACAGTGCTGTCACCCCTTGGATTTTTTATGATTAAATAAAAGGTCGAGATCGTCAGCACTATGTTTGGTGAGATGGCATGTACTCCGATCACACTTTCCAAGACAAAAAAGGAAAATGCTAAGAGCGCCAGGTGAAACAAAAAATAAAAAGATCAACCAACCTTGAAGCAACTATGTTAGTATGACTTTGATAAGAAGAAACAAACGTCCAAATTTATGTTGATGAGAATTCGAAATGTGCAGTGCCACTGTTTTTTGAATCACACATTGGCGTGAAGTTGGTAAACGCTAGAGATTTCTACATGCTACCTGCAGCAGTCGTTGCATGCATGTGCGTTGAATTGATTGATTTTTGCAGAGAATTTCCTGCTTTTTTTTAAAAAAATACTATGAATGGAAATGCGTGGCAGCGTTTACTACCAACGGATAGTAATGAAATGATAAGCCAAATGCATTGTGATTCTTGCCAATCGAACCGACCAAAAGCATGCCAATTTCTCCCGAGTAACCGGCCGGCCGGGCAATATGTATGTACGTATTGCATTGGGGAAGCGATGCAGGGGACATATTAAAGTAGTAGCAATGTCATTCAAATTCAGGAATCTGTTGATGAAACTGGCCTGAAACGTTTCCCCAACCGATGCTGGTGTAGGTAGAAAATGCATGACGGTGCCCACTAGTAGCTCATAGCAATGAAATGGTAGGTCACACAGTTAGTCATTGTTGAAAAATGCAGAGCAACCAGCTAGTACATTTGCATTTGCATGGACCGAGGCATCAGCTACATATATAGTGCGCCCATCGGAGAGAAACCCACAATTTATACATACCCATTTGAAGGAGACAAGGCCGAGCCAACCAAAGCGTCTAGTGCACCATGACACCCATGAACTATACAAGTTACGGGCTGTGAGATATTGGAGGCCAACAAATCCCCTCTAGTCACAATGAAAGAGCCTCACAGGCCATCCGGTGCTGCCTCCACGACAGTGTGCAATTGTGAAGGACTTCTGTTTATCTGAGTGTGACGGGGCCCAAAGTATTGTGCTCTGGAACGCTGGGCACAGCGTCGGCATTCCATTCTGTGAGGCGCAGGCGAACTGTTTGCGTTCTGGACCGCGGAATGCGAAACCGGCGACATTGTTGTGTCATGGAGGAAGACCGTGGAATCTGACCATCTTGTGATCAAGTCGACCTCCTTGAGTGCGGCTTGGGATAATTGTTGTGCTTCCCGAACGCCTCCTTGCTGCAGCACGCGCATTTGTGTTGGGTCAAAGTCAAAGATGCCCACGATGAACACCTTTCAGAATTCAGATGCAGGATCGAAGCGTTCAGATTGCGCGCCATTGGTTCATCACTGAACAAAGAAAACAAAAACTGCAGAAGAGTCATATATTAAAAATCATGGAGAAGTTTAAACAGAGCAAACAATAGGAGAGAAATAAAGTGTCTCGTTCAGTTGTACTCCTATAAAGGAGCAGACAGAGCTTATATTACCAGGAGATGGGCTGAGATGAGCACCCCCTTGATCAGATCGCATCGACCATGTGTTTCCTGTGTACGGAACCACGCAGGAAGTTGACTACCCCAGCGGGAACCCGGACGCCGCCGAAGCAAACGAGGACAAGCACGGTGTGAAGGGCAGAGCGCTGGACCGTCGCAGCTCATGTCCACGGATGGATGCAGCGCCATCGGAGCCCGGCAACAGTAAGACACGCCGCCTGACACTTGAAAGCATCTTCGCGCGCCGCCATGGGCGCCGGGGGTCCGGCAGCTCGACGACTGCCGGTGGACACGCAAGCCGGGCGGAACTGCACCGACGATAAGATGTTCCTACTCCTAGTGCGCCGCCTGCTCGCCGTCTCCGACGAAAACTGAGCTGCTGCGCGCGAATCTGGCTCTTCGCCGCCGAGCTCCTCCATCGCCGGACAAGAAGCTCGCACGTGGTCGGCCAGATCGGCATCTCCAGCGCCGCGGACACTAACGTCAGCCGGTACGAGCAGCGGTGACGAGCCCTAGAGCTGCGGCGCGCCCGCGGCAACCCGGCGAGAGGAGACCAGGAGACAAGCTTGCTACCTTTATGGCCGCCGGATCAAGCTTCTGCGGCCGGGATCTGCGCTGACGGGAGACAAAAGCAGAGCCCGCCCCTGCGCTGTTCTCCTCCTTCCTGAATCCGCCGCGCCGCGCCTGCGTGGTTGGCGTTCCTTCGCACCCGATCCCGAGCGAACCAGCGGAAGCTTCTAGAACCTTCGGGCCAAGGCAGACGGAGAGACCGACCATGCCGCCGCTCGCCCCTGTCCCTAACGTGCTCGACCTCTCGCTCAGCACCAACAAGGTCGCCCCTCGAGTCCACCGCTCCCGAGCGAACCTGCGGAACGAAAGCTTCTAGAACATTTCATTCGCGACGAGGCGGACGTAGATACCAGACCATGAATTTCTCGCGCCGGTCGCGAATCGATCCCTCTCGTACAGACAGCATCAAGAAGCGGCCGTGGCCGGCAAACAGCAAGACGCTACTCGACGGTACCATTGAAATTTTCGCCTTTAATTACTCTTCTACGCAAAGCCACCAGACGAGCTCCACTTCGCCGACGATGTACAGCAGCTGCGGCTATGACTGTAAAAAAATAACTGCGAACATTGTAGCGGCTGCAGAAGAAATAACTGAAACACTGTAGCCGCTGCAAAGCAGCCAAGCGAACAGGCTGGTAATTCCGAGCAAGACTTGCTTTCACTGTGAACGAGTGGCAACAACAAAACGTTAGCAGCCCAGTTGCACTGCAACTGCAACGTCCCAGCGACCCAGCAGCAGGAAGGAAGCGTCAGCAAGCTTGGAACGACCCATTTCCCGCTAATGCACCGCGCAGGTCGCCCTGGATCCTCTGGCCAAACACGGCAATGTTTGCCGCCGCCAGAGCTCGGAGCAAGAGAAATTGATATACGTACTAGGAAACAACTCGACCTTGTCAAGAGCAAGGGTGCCGGACGGGACATTCTTAGTGAAAATGACCACAAGCTGGAGGTGAAGTCACCGGCGTGCTAATCTTGTGACATGCACGCATTCACTACACCAGCGGAAGGCACTAGTCATGCATCTCATGTTCAGTTGGTCATGTGCACGGTATATGTGTTTCGACATTTCCCAAATACCAGCGGAAGAAGATGCATGACAATCAAAGGAGCAGCAACTCACGCTAACGAAATGATAAGTCACGCTACTTGTATATTTGTTGTGCAAATGTACTAATAGAAGCACCGGCTATAAATATAGTCTGCCCTTTGCAGATAAACCGGGCAACGAGACAGATCTATGTATGTACCGGCGCCCAGCCACGACACGCCCATGTTATCAATGTGAGATATTGGAGGTCAACAAATCCACTCAAGCCGTGATCAAGAGTGTTCGCGGCCACCCCTTGCTCTTTGCACGTTACTCCGACCCGGAGCTAAAGTTCGTCTTTTGCCGTGGCAGGCCACAGAGGTGATGCTCGGTGTTCGCGGAGGCTGTCCACGGCGCTCGCCGCTCCGAAACACGGGTCGCGGCGCTGGCGCATGTGTTGCTATGTTGTTCCTGCATTAGTCACCATGCGTTGTTTTAGTCTGGACCACACAAGCATTTTATCAACACATCGTCGTCTCCCATCTCGCTGTGATTTGCTGGAATCCGCAGTACCGCGCGTTGCAGGCGGCGGTTCAGGCTCTGGCAAGAGGAAAGTCAATTTCATCAAGACAAGAATAAGGAAAATATTGGTTATATTGATATTTCCTAGTTTCTACTGCACCAATCCTCTGTATTATGTTTGGTGAGGTGATATGTAGTTATGTACCTCGATCACACTTGCTATACAGGAGTGTAAAACATTTCTTTCCAAGAAACAATGGAAATGATAAGCAGTTCAAAAAAAAAATGGAAATGATAAGAGAGCAGAACTGAGCCGTCCAATCATCCAGGTGAAACCAAAAAGAAAAAGAGAAAACTATAGGTAATATTAATAAGAAGAAATAAACTCATAAATTTATGCTAACCAGAACTCCAAATTCGCAGTGCTTCTGTTTTTCGAATCACGTTGTTCACGAAGATGGCGTGAAGTTGGCAGATGCCAAAATTTCAAAATGCTACTCGCAGCAGTAATGCGTGCATTTTGAACTGGCCAGTTTGACCATCACTGTGTTTTGAATTGAATTTCTTGATAAAAAGAAATGTTAGTGATGGAAATGCATGACATGCTGACTACCTACAGATAGTAAGGAAATGATAAGCCACATGGATTCTGACTCTTGCCAACCGACCGAAGCAGATAGCATGCCAATTGTCTCCGAGTAACAAGTTGGGCAATGCGTGTTGCATAGGAAGCGATGCAGGGAAGTATTAAGTAGTAATGTCATTCAAATTCAGGAATCTGTGCTGATGAAGCCGGCCATAAACTTTTCCCAAACTAAAATACCAGTGCGGGTCGAAAATGCATGACGGTGCTCACTAGCAGCTCATAGCATTGGAATGATAGGTCACACAATTACTGATTGTTAGAAAAATGCAGAGCAACCAACTAGCACATATCCTCACCTTTATCTAAAAAGCACATGTCTTCGCCAAAAAAAAAGAAACAAGTAGTACATATGCATTTGCATGGACCGAAGTATCAGCTACATATATATAGTGTGCCCATTGAAGAGAAACCCCGCAATATATCCATACCCATTTGAAGGAGACAGGCAGAGCCAAGCGACTAGTGCACCATGACATACAGGAACTGTATTAGTCGTCTGCTGTGAGATATTGGAGGCCAACAAATCCACTACAGTCGTAACGAAAGATTGTGCTCTGCCACCAGTTGCTGCCTCCACGGTAGTGCGCAGTCTCAACGGACTTCTGTTCATCTGGGTGCGGCGAGGCCCAAAGTATTGTTATCTTGAACGCTAAGCACAGCGTCGGGGCTCCATTCTGTGAGGTGCAGGCGAACTGTTGGCGTTCTGGAGCGGGGGATGCGAAACTGGCGACATTGTTGTGTCGTGGACGAAGAAAGTGTAATATGACCGTCTTGTTTGGAGAAGCAGGCACGGCCGGCCCAACAGTCTGATGTAGCACCGGCTCTTGCATCCGCTCGGAGCTCTGGAAGGAGTTTATAATTGTTGTAAGCGACTCAGGCAACCCATTTGTGCTCAGTGCCTTGTTTTTTTTGAAGCAACAGGAGGGGAAAGTCCCCTACTGATTATATTTATAATTTCTTATCTCACAGAGTACAAACAAGGGAAATTCATGAAATCCAAAATTTCAAAATGCTACTCGCAGCAGTAATGCGTGCATTTTGAACTGGCCAGTTTGACCATCACTGTGTTTTGAATTGAATTTCTTGATAAAAAGAAATGTTAGTGATGGAAATGCATGACATGCTGACTACCTACAGATAGTAAGGAAATGATAAGCCACATGGATTCTGACTCTTGCCAACCGACCGAAGCAGATAGCATGCCAATTGTCTCCGAGTAACAAGTTGGGCAATGCGTGTTGCATAGGAAGCGATGCAGGGAAGTATTAAGTAGTAATGTCATTCAAATTCAGGAATCTGTGCTGATGAAGCCGGCCATAAACTTTTCCCAAACTAAAATACCAGTGCGGGTCGAAAATGCATGACGGTGCTCACTAGCAGCTCATAGCATTGGAATGATAGGTCACACAATTACTGATTGTTAGAAAAATGCAGAGCAACCAACTAGCACATATCCTCACCTTTATCTAAAAAGCACATGTCTTCGCCAAAAAAAAAGAAACAAGTAGTACATATGCATTTGCATGGACCGAAGTATCAGCTACATATATATAGTGTGCCCATTGAAGAGAAACCCCGCAATATATCCATACCCATTTGAAGGAGACAGGCAGAGCCAAGCGACTAGTGCACCATGACATACAGGAACTGTATTAGTCGTCTGCTGTGAGATATTGGAGGCCAACAAATCCACTACAGTCGTAACGAAAGATTGTGCTCTGCCACCAGTTGCTGCCTCCACGGTAGTGCGCAGTCTCAACGGACTTCTGTTCATCTGGGTGCGGCGAGGCCCAAAGTATTGTTATCTTGAACGCTAAGCACAGCGTCGGGGCTCCATTCTGTGAGGTGCAGGCGAACTGTTGGCGTTCTGGAGCGGGGGATGCGAAACTGGCGACATTGTTGTGTCGTGGACGAAGAAAGTGTAATATGACCGTCTTGTTTGGAGAAGCAGGCACGGCCGGCCCAACAGTCTGATGTAGCACCGGCTCTTGCATCCGCTCGGAGCTCTGGAAGGAGTTTATAATTGTTGTAAGCGACTCAGGCAACCCATTTGTGCTCAGTGCCTTGTTTTTTTTGAAGCAACAGGAGGGGAAAGTCCCCTACTGATTATATTTATAATTTCTTATCTCACAGAGTACAAACAAGGGAAATTCATGAAATTCCAAAAACAAACCAAAAAGAAAGGAAAAAAGCTATGCTAAAGCTTGTAGCCATTCCTTGATTTTGGGCAAATATCTTGGCTTCGCTCTATGGATAACTAGGGCAAATTCTGTTTTGAATTTTTCCTTACAGATTTGCACTGTGGGATCTTTTCCATTGAATATCCAATCGTTTCTTGTAGTCCATATGCTCCATGCCATCAAGATGATGATTTCCATAAAGAAAGGAACCGGAAGTTGTCTTCTGATTCTTTTAACTGCTCTTTCTGGGCTTGATGTCCGTGGTACATGAATTCCAATAGATTCCCAACAACTCTTTGCAAAATTGCACCTTATGAATAGGTGGTATATTGTTTCTTCCCTTTGCAAAATGCACATTTCACAAGTATAATCATCAAGCTGCATTGCTCTTCTTCTCAAAACACCTCTTGTGTTGAGCCTATCTTTCAATATGAGCCAAAAAAAGATTTTGTGCTTCATCTGGCAGCGAGATTGCCATATCTAGCGTATGGACGGATGAACTTGAATGTGTCCAATCATCCTTTTATATACCTTTTGGGATGAGTAAAGATGTGTGCCCCATATGTATGTCCATTTGTCATTTTGTTGTGTGAACTCCAGCTGATGGAGTGCAGCCTGCAGTTCCTGAAATTGAGCATAGGCCTCTTCTGATAATGGGAGTTGAAATAGGGTGGTGAAGTCATCAGTCTGGCCCACTTGATGAAGAGAGATTTTCTGTTTAGTGGTAAAAGAGTATAGCTCAGGAAACCTAATTTTAGGCACCATTCTAGACCACATGTCATCCCAGAACATGATACTGCGTCCATCCCCTACAACAGCATTGCTAATTCCTTTATATTGGGCTAGGAGTTTTAAAATATCACGCCACCAGAAGGATCCTGGTAATGTTCTGCCATTGTAGTGGTTATCCCAGAGGAGATGGACCCATGGTAAATCAGCATGGTTGAAAAATTTGTGGAGGTGTTTCATCAGAAGGGCATCATTCTGCACAGAGTTTTTTCACTCCTAATCCCCCTTGCTTCTTGGGTCTGGTAACCATGTGCCATGCTGCTGATTATGGCTTCTTGCTATGTATATCTGATCCCCTCCAAAGACAATGTTTCAACTACTGTTCTATCTGCTTAATAATGGTGAGTGGTAGCTTTAATGTGCCCATAAAGAAAGTTGGGAGAGATGTCATAACTGTGGAGACCATTTCCAGTTTTCCACCTTGCGTGAGGAATATTGATGTGCTTATCAGACGTCTCTCTATTCGTTGGACTAGGGGCAGAAAATCCTCAACTCTCGGCCTGGTAGTTCCCAAGGGCAGGCCCAAATAGGTGAAAGAGAGTTGTCCAATTTGACAACCCACTGTATTTGCTAGAATTTCCATTCGTTCTGCAGAAACATTAATAGGGACAATAATTGATTTGGAGTAGTTCACCCTCAATCCAATGGATTCTGCAAAAGTGTGCAAAAGTGCTTTTAGTGCTACTAATTGTCGTGGACATGCCTCCATAATTAAGAGGGTAATGGCAATCTGAGTACACCCAAGTCTTTAGCTTTATTTAGAATACTCTGCAATAAGTCGGCTGCTAGAGTTAATAGTAGGGGAGAGAGGGGATCCCCTTGCCGTACTCCTCTTCTACAATGAAATACTTTCTCTGGAACACCATTAAGTAATATCGATGATGTGCCTGAGGACAATATGGCTGTGATCCAGTTCAGCCACTTTTGCCCAAATCCCTTATGTTGAAGTATGTCCAATATGACTTGATGTTCAATTTTATCAAATGCCTTTTCAAAATCCAACTTAAAAATGACCAGCTCCCTTTTTGACTTGTGACAAAGGTGGAGATACTCAAAGGACCAAGCCAAACAATCTTGTATAGATCTAGTTTTGATGAAGCCATATTGACCAGTGCCTTGTTGGCATCGATTTCTCTGTTAATGGAGAAGTTTGAACAGAGGTAACCAAAGAAGAGAAATAAAATGCCTCTCGTTCAGTTGTTGCAATCCTACAAGGAGCAGAGCTTATATATTTCCAGGAGAGGAGACGAGCACCCCCTTGATCGCATCGACCATTTTGTTTCCTCCTGTGTACTGAACTGAACCACACAGGAAGCTGGCTGATTACCTCGACAGGAAATCAGAGGTCACGGTGCAGAGAACCAGAACAAAGGGGGTAGTAGCTATGTAGACCCTGGTCGATACAATATCGACCATTTTGTTCCCTCCCCTGATATATATGTATGTATGTGAGCGCCGCGCTGGCATGGCACTCGGACGCAACGAGCCCGTACGGTGTCAAGGGCGGCGTGCTGGGTCTAGCAAGCACCGCCGTCGGATCGGAGGGAGCCTGGCAACAGCAAGACGCACTGTCTCCGGTGGAAAAGGGCGCCGAGCGATACTAGTGCGCCGCCAGCTCGCCGTCATCAAGGACCGCGCCTGCCGCTCCGACATGGCCTGCATCGTCAGCTGGTTCGGCTGCGGC
>LAPY01003447.1:33049-52219 GCA_000970635.1 Eragrostis tef | reverse complement strand
TCTCTCATAGAATCCAAAAAAAGGAATGAAGATTAATATGTGACATATGCAAAAAATAAAATATATCAGATATGATATAGCATATGTATCGAAGGCTTCATCATCTTAGAAAAGGCTCCGTCCATAAAATTTTGTCATTGTAGAGAAGGCTTCGCATCCTTTGTAGAAGGCTTCTCTTCGCATTGTGTTGTCATGGGTTCGACCCGCGGACGGCGCCAAATGTTGGGGGATCGAAGATCTTGATATGACGAGTCGAAGCCCTCCAACGAAGTTTCGTTCAATCAAAGGTGTCGAAGGTCGTTGCGGCCTCAAAGTTGCCTTGCGAAGCCCTCTTTGACGGTTGGAGTCGTGAGTCGATGAGTGCGAAGCCTTTCTCCTGATCTCGAAGTCTTGGACGAAGGTCTTCACGTTCTGGTTCCCTGTTGTTCTGGTTACGCGAAGCCCTCCTTTGCCCGCGATGCTAGGCGAAGGAGTTGAGTGTTTGGAGAGAATTGAGCGTGTTGCAAATGCTTGTCTTTGGCTCGTGGCCCGAAAATCCGTCCTCCTTCCAGGATCATCTCCCTCCATATTTATAAGGGGGAGTATGATCATATTTACATGCATGCCATTGGCTGCTTTGACCTAGCTCTTGGGCTGCATTCTATCTTGGGCTTCTTTTACATTGGCTTCTCTATGAGTTTGTTAGGGACGATGGGACATCTCCCCAACACGATGTCAAGGACATCTCCTGAAGACAGAAAGAAGACTTGACATGACACAATATGGCATGATTGGTGCATCAAGGAAGCGAATATATTGGCCGGGACAAGTATTGTATTACCATACCGGGCGTCAGGTAGATCCAAAACTCAGACAGGGAGCACGGTGGTGTTGAATGTACTCGCATCGTGGCTCCTATGGAAGCGATCTTTGGATATGTTGTAGATGAATCATAGGTGCACCATATGGTGAAATTTGGGGACGTTTCTCTAGACGGATCGCCGGGAACGTTGATGCCAACCAGGCACTACAACTGGACATGAACAGACAGGTGTCAGGGGATGGCGAATTAGATTCCTGGTGCATCTGAGATTCTCGGGCCATGATCTTTGGATATGACATAGAGGACAAAGAGGAGCATCACCTGACGAAATTTGTGGACATCATTGGTTGAATCATCGGGAACGTCCATGCCAACAAGGAGACGCCATGGTTGGACGAGGCTGGCAGCAGAGAAGGCCGTGAGGAAACTCGACCTGCAGCTTGGGAATTGATGGAAGAGGAGGGAGGGGAGATCATCAGCCATAGCAAGGGAGTCCAGGCGTGATTTTATAGGCCAAGAGAGGGAGAGCAAAGAGCTGGGGCGAGGAGAAACTGCAGCAATGAGGAAGGGGCGGTTTCTGGCCATTACAACATCAGTTTCGTGTCTTCTTGACGTGAATTGAAGGGGAGTGCAAAGGGCTACTGATTTGATGCCTTGGCAGAAGCGTGTGTGCTGTTCGATTGCATGTTAATGTGGGATTGGACGTTCAGCCATGGAGAAGTGAGGAACCAGGGACAAAGAAAGAAGAAAGGATCGACATTATTCTTTGGGCGGCTTGGTTTGACGTGGGCATAATTAGGCTGAGGTGGTTTGGTTATTCCTCACGTGAGAGAAAGTAGGAAAAGGATTAGGCGAGAATTACAAGGGGTTAGGGGCCCATTTAGGAAGGGTAATGGTTTATTTATTTTTCTGGTTTTGTAAAATAACAAAATAGCCAAACCATTTCCAAAGAAAATACAAGAACTATAAATCAAGCATTTCGAAAGTTCAAGACACGTGAGCGAGGCGAGAAACAAAATGATTAAGGACAGGATTAGGGGATTAGGGTCCATTTAGGAAGGGGTATAGTTTTATTTATTTTTCTGGTTTTGTAAAATAACAAAATAGCCAAACCATTTCCAAAGAAAATACAAGAACTATAAATCAAGCATTTCGAAAGTTCAAGACAAACTAAATTTTCTAATGTAAAAAATTTTCAGAATCAAATCATTTTAAATAAATCTTTGAACAAAAGTAAAAGAAATCATTTGAAGCAAACATTTATTAAGACAAAATAAATTCAATTTAAATAAAAAAATAAGAAAACCATTTGAAAATATTGAAAATTGCCATGTAAAGCTGAAAAAACGGTTCACATCCCAAAAGTGAAGTTTTGGGGTGTGACACTTGGGTAAGCTAGCATATGGAAATATACCGTATAAACAAAGTACCGCAAAAGAAAATAAGATCGAGAAGAATCAATTAAGATCCAATTAACTCCAATAAGAACCGATAGAACGCTGGTGAATAATATAAGTCTCAATCATGCATGATGCATTAGATTTTACTTTAATTAAAAGGGTTCTTATTCTCTTATAAGGCTTTTAGGGGTAATGCACCAGAACTAGGGCTTTTGATGTGTATGGGGATGCTAAACCATAATAAGTGCATGCTTGCATGCGTAGGTAGAAACGATGCGGGTATGTGAACACTTGCGACACTAAATCTTTATATAGATCGTGGCCTATATAAAGGTTCATGCAACAAATGTACATGTGCAAGGTGTGTCACTTTAATTACTTACTTATGTTAAGGTGCTACCTTAGAGTGATTAGCTATTGGTTACTTACTAAATTGATTAACTGCTAAGACTAAGCTACTAATTAACTATCATGAGCTGAGCGCATGACAGTGGTATGTGTACATGATCATGTATGATATGGATGCATGGTTGCAATTTAAATAAAAAGATTAATCTATTAAGATCAACTAGAAATTAAAATAGTAATGAACAATAAATCCAATAAGTACCAATGAAAGATCACATATAAGTGAAGAATAAATCAATAAGGTCGGGCTATGGTTAAGATGATTAAACGATGATTGAGCTAGGTTAGGATTGTAGTTGAGTTGCGATGAAAGGATGTTACTAGGTTTGATGATGTATGATACAACAAGATTGATTAGGTTCACACCAATTGGTGAACGAGCATATGTGATATGCGAGATCGACGGTGTATTATTTACTGGCATAGGATTTTTGGTGTTCATGGCTTGTAGCTTTATTCTAGAGCTTTGAGATTAGTACCAAAGGGTACTACGCGTTTCTACGAACGCGTGAGCGCAAGAATCGCCCAAAACGGAGCTACCGTAAAAAAGTTATGCACACTTGAAGGTTCTAGAGGCTTATGTGTAATTACAGTTACAGAAACGTTCTGAGGGCTTAACGGTAAGAACGTCAAGGTTTTAGCGACCTATTGGTAACTACCTAAGGCTGTGGAGACCTAACTGTAATTATAGAAAATTTAAGAGCTTCGGTGTAAAAGAAAGGGGCTAAAGGATGATTACAGAAAAGTACAGGGTTGTTTCTGTAAAAGAGCAGGGCCTATACGTGATTACAGTAAAGATTAGGGTGTAACGGTAAAAGTACAGAGGCTGGGGATTTTCGTGTTTATTTTTCTATTGAAAAAGCTGTGGACCATGTCCACGAGAGTCGTGGACCGGTCGGGGGCCGTGGTCCACCGGTCTACAATGGACCGGTTACATAACCCGAAAGGGTACGTAATCGAGCGGCTCAGGGCGAAGAGCGGGCGGCGCACGGCGGCCGGCGACAGGAAACGCCGCGGCGCCATGGCCGGCTTGCTGGAGTTCGTCGTTTCGGCGCTCCGGTGGCCCAAATCGAACGGGGAGAGTCTCGGGAAAGATATGCAGAGGGGCAGCGCGTCGACGTGAAGCTCGGTGGAGAGTCGTGGGGACGCGGGGCTCGCTGCAGAGGTCAAAGCAGAAAAACAAAGATACGAGAAAGACGAATGTGAACGGTCGAGGAGGGGAGATGAGAGATGGAAAAGGGAGAGGGGAGTGTGGCGCACTCGGTTTTATAGATAGACGAGAGGGAGATTGAGGAGAGAGGCGCGGCCGAGTCGCGGCGGATTCGGCGGCGGCCGGCGGTGGAGAAGAATGGGGAAAAGCTCCGATTAGAGCTCGGTGGTGGTTGACGAGGGCAAAGGTTAGTGGGGAAAGGAAGAGGAGAGCGTGGCGCGTCGGATTTTATAGCGGAAGGAAGATATGGGGGCCGAGAGGGGTGGTCAAGGTCGCGGCTTGGTCATCGGTCATGGTCGTCGGTCTCCGGTCGTCGCGAGTAATGGCGACGGGACGCGACGATGGGGGATGGGCGTTCGCGCGTGGTGACGAGGGAGAGGGCATGGCTATAGTGCGGGAGACGAGACGGGGCGAGGGAGAGCGCGCGTGGCGTGACGTCGAGGTGCGGAAGTCGCCGGGTCTTCGGCGGTCTCGGTCTTCGCCATAAACGCGGACGGGACGCGACGAGGAGGACGGCCATGCCCATGACGAGAGAGAGGGATGGCCACAGGATCATGGAGGCGACCGGACGAGGAGGGGGTGACGGGGGTGCGGCGTCACGACTGCGTGGGCAGCGACATGGGCGTCTCTGGCGTTGGCAGGAGGAAGGAGAACAGGCTGACAGGCGGGGACCGCTCGTCAGTGAAACAAGGAGACAGGAAGGGAGGAGGCTGGGCTGCTGCTGGGCCTATTTGGGCTTTGGCCTGGAGGAGGAAGAGGAAAAGAAAAGAAAAGAGAGGAGCGTGCTGGGCTGGGCTGAAAGGAAGAAGAGACAGGGGGTTTCGGCCCAAGGGGAAAAGAGAGGGATTTGGTTTATTCTTTTATGGGATTTAAACAGGAGCTCAAATTTGAATGGGAATTCAAATTTGTCTTGAGAATAAATTCAAAAAAACACATCAAAATAAATAAATAAATAAAATAAGATAGACAAAATGCATATGGTGAAATTTATGTAAGTTTTAAACTCAGAGGTTTTAAATTTGAGGTGAATTTGAGAGGGTTTAAGATATAACTATTTTAGTTTGTTATAAATTCAAAAGTTCAAACTTTTAGTGAATTTTAAATGGAAGCAAACACTTGAGCACATGGTTTTATATTTAGAAAAATTCATCCTCTAACTAGGTTGGAATTATTTTAGTTAATTTTGTTTTGAAAATTCATGGCAAGGTAAGAGTTAGACAAAAATTTAAATTTGGAGTGATTTTTATTCCTTTTTCAATTGCTTGAAATTTTGGGGTGTTACAATTAGCCTATAATGTTTTTCGTATACAGAAAGACAATGGAAAATCTTATTATTTGGTTGTCTCCACGATACAAAAATAATGCATAAAGCACGATTCAGAGTGAAGATGTCACCTCGGCCATAACTGTACTGTCTAGTAATACAATACGAATACAACTGGTACATAGTTAATCAATTAAGGAGCGGATGACTTCCAGCTTTTGCTTGTTAAACTAAAGTGATGCATAATGGACCAAGGTGATACAGCGTCGTGTTACGAGGTGGTATAGTCTCGCCGGTGAAGACGAAGGTGACCGGACCTAGTACGCGGTGCTCCACAGCGAGGCCCACAGTCCCCTCTGTTTATTTTCCCTTCTTTACTCTTCTAATATAAAAATCAACAATTAACGGCTTAAGCGATTTATTAATTTATTTCGTCTGCAACCTAAAAGCTTTGCAGATGAAATTGTTGCCATGTTCAGGCTTCAGTCCGCTTCTATATATGTGTGTGTACTCCGCGCTTCAGCAACTAGCTAACCTGGGCTGAGCTGAGCTCTTTCCTTGTTTTCCCGCACCAAGAGACTTCGCCAGTTGACTTTGAATATTGTTGTTATACTGTACACGAATTGTATTAGTCCCTCCTAAATAAAACAACAGGAATATCTGTTTTAATTTTAGCCAACACTAAGTACCATATGTTTTCTCCATTTTCAACAAGGCTTGCCATAAAATTCGGACTGTATTTGTCTCCAGAAATTAGTTCTCACAGTTGCAGGTTTAATTTGAGAGATGTATCATTTTCCATCACGCTAGCTGTAACATTGTCTTCTATCTGAACTCTGCTTCCAATCCATTCGTTCTCATGATAAGCACGATCATGCATATGCCCATTAGTGGCCGATCAAGGTGTGCAATTATAACAAGTAACAACCTAGCCCATTATAGAAGTTTGTAGTAGTTTCAGAATACAAGGACCATCGTGGTGTGGAATTATGGCCGGCATAGTGTCTCGTGTAGGGCTGTTTAAGCCGGTTCGGAAGAAACCGTTATTGTTTATGTAGTTGTTTATGAACAGTACCCTAAGTATAGTCAACAGTAACTTGCGTACTGCGCTCGCCGGACGGTTTGCTCGTCGGTTTGGATACCCCGCCGTTGAACAACCCTAGTCTCATGCCGCTTGTTTAGTTTGGTGATGGTCACTATATGATCCTTATTGTTCGAAACATATCAATTTCGGGTTGATCCTTTTTTATGTATGAGAAAAGTATAAGATAAGTGCTATAGGAATGAGCATTTGTGCCCGCGTGGATGGCTAGGTTTTAAGCAGGTTTTGGATCATGTAAATTCAAAAGTTCAAACTTTTAGTGAATTTTAAATGGAAGCAAACACTTGAGCACATAATTTTATATTTATAAAATTCATCTTCTACCTAGATTTGGATTATTTTAGTTAATTTTGTTTTGAAATTCATGGCAAGGTAAGAGTGATACAAAAATTTAAATTTGGAGTGATTTTTATTCCTTTTTAATTTCTTGAAATTTTGGGATGTTACACCTAGGTAGTCTCGGACCAAGGAAGGGAAGAGTTTGTCCAATAGATTCTGAGAAGGGGGCGGCTGTGGTGCTGTGCGAGTAATAGGAGGCAGGGGCAGCTGCATGTGCTAGTGCAGAAGTAGCAGTTGAGGAGGCTCCGCACGACGTCCACGCTGACGATGCCCGTGGCGTAGCCCATCTCGAAGAGGTTGACTTTGGCATGTATAGAAGCTGCTGTAGTTGACGCCAAGCACGCCGATGGCGGCACGCCGGTCCTGGCAAAGAACATGCATGCCTTTTACACGGCATCGACGTGGACGGCCTCCGGTGGGATGTAGTGCAGCGACGCCGGGAAGTAGATCTCGTTGCCCATGCCGCACGATGGCCTTGATAACCGTGGTCATGAAGTTGCCGTCGTCGAAGTAGTCGATGAGCCAGAAGTGCTCCAGTGCAGCCCAGCCCCCGGGATGCGCATCCGAAGGGGCGGCTTCAAGCACACAAATTTGTCGAGATAGGTGCACGCTGGCGGTGGATTCCCGCAGCAGGCACCACGAATTTGATAAGACGGATATCATCCATCTTGAAATAGGGGTAAAACTTGAAAGGTCATTTCGTTCTTCTTGCACCGGGTTTAACACCGTTAGGTGTCTCTATCGGATCAGGGGTAAATGAGTCTTTGTTTTCAGATAGCAAAGGCAAAATTTTGCAAACTCAAAAAAGCAGAGGTAAAATCACAATTGGACCCCAAAATAGGGGTAGATACGCAATAACCTTATTTATATACTACGTGTCATAGAATACAAGCATTTCTAGCTTTGGTCAGAGTCAATCATTTTCAACTTTATTTATTAATAAAAAAAATAAAATTTTTGGCTACGTAAAAATGTTGTTTGTTAGATTTATTATGAAACAGTTTTTCATATATGTATTCTTTATATTTGAATAATTTATGTTTATAGATATTGAGTCATAGTTGAAGATGATTTACTTTAATCAAACCTTGAAATGCTTATATTATGGAACGAATGGAGTATTTACTAACAGGTGACACAAAAGGATTAGAGATTCATGTGGGTTCATCGGCACCAATCGGATCTATTACATGCGCTGACATGTCTGTGTGTTGCTGTCCATCCCATGCATGACTGAGGTGAAGAAAGCATCAAGTTATCCTATTCGGTCTTTCTCCTGTTTCGCACGTTGATTTAAGAGGTTCTCAAAAGGTAGGGTCAGTTGTTGAGTCTTCACCTCAAACAAGAGTTAGTTAAGAGATTATTTGGACTTTAAATTAATGACTAAGTACCTTCTTTTGTTTTTAATATAGATACCGTTGATTTTTTGTTATTTTGATTATTCGTCTTGTCTATAAATATTGGTGCAAATAGCTAAGTGTAAAAATTACCTTTAAAATAAATAATATTTATTTTACATTTACAATGTAATTATTTAAATTAATATTATTAGTCAAAATTTAACAAAGAAGTTAATGGTGTCATATATTAAAAAATAGAGGAAGTACTTCATTCTGTTTATAAATTATGGGTAGTCTGGCA
This sequence comes from Eragrostis tef, assembly GCA_000970635.1. Taxonomy (NCBI): domain Eukaryota; kingdom Viridiplantae; phylum Streptophyta; class Magnoliopsida; order Poales; family Poaceae; genus Eragrostis; species Eragrostis tef. Next base: position 44,053 of record LAPY01003447.1, on the reverse strand, counting down.
TGTGAGTAGTTCAGTAACCGTAAAAGACTAGTTTTTGATAAAGAGCTAGCTCTCTCCTATTTTTCTTCTCCTTGTAGAATCAAATACTTTTTTCATCCTAGTTAACTGGTCATTTCAGTGTGGTTTTTGTTGTTTAAATTTATATAATGTTGAATGGACGTTTTGTTCATGTTTAGAGAATGTTTTGTCGCACGAGTCAAGGCGGAGTCCAAGCTTGGCTAGTATACAAAAGCTGTTCACGGCAGATCGTCGCTGGCTCACTACTGCAGATAAGAGGAGAAAAGTCCTCACCTGCCACCGCAAGGCCCGAGGATAAACCGTTCCCAAAAAATAAAAAAAAAAGAGTCCCGAGGATAAACCTGGCGTCGTGTCTTTTGTCTGGAGAATTTCCGATTGTACTACGCGCACAGAAGGTAAACACAGGAGTCTGGTTTCTGGTTTCTGAAGGCAATCAATAGATTTTGTTTCTGACGTTTGAATTTTATGAAGGCAACCAAGAGATTGGTTTCTGATTTTCTTGCTAAACGCACCGGGAGTTTGCATATTAGTGCTTCATCGATATTCTCTTTTTGACTTAGTTTCTCTCAAATATGATATTTTGCTACTAGATCATGATACATGATTTTACTTGTGGCTAGTCCAGATGCGTTGTATTAGCGGACACCAATTTAAATGAGAAGCTTGATACCTTGTCAAAAAAGAAGCTAGATCAGCTTTAGGTTGATTCATCTTAAAGGCTATATAACAAATTTATCTTAATTTCTCAAACAATATTTCACAAAAGGATTTGTAGGAGTAAACGGCAGCTGCTTTATGGCTCAAACTGGAATCAATCTGAATGCATGTTCAAACATCAGGTCAATAAGATGCATTTTGTTGGTCTTCAAAGCGATCATTTCAGACTTAGCGTCAACGTAGGTAAAATATGATGACGAGGATTTAGCTTTATGATCTTGTGCTCATTGCCCCTCTCTTATTTTACTTTTAGAGACACCATATTATATAGCCAATTTAATCTAATTGTCAATAAGGAAATAAAGACAAAAACTGATGCTATTTTCCCAATAAGGCCGAACTAGTTTGCCATTTTAATTATAGTTTCCTTTTTAAAAAAATTCTGCTCTTGGCAGCCTCCTTCACACTAATTTCCAACCTACGTACCTGGCTTACTAATCAAAGCAGAAAAACAAAGATACGAGAAAGACGAATGTGAACTCTCAAAATCTACCTGAAACATTCATGAGTAGAATGTTACACAAGTGGACTTACATCTGGATACGCTTTCTTTCTTTTCCCATGGCATGATTTGGCAAAACAATCAATGTAACTGTTATGAAGGAATACATCGTTGTCCTTGTGGTTTATTTTGTACGTGAAGTCCAGCAAAATTCTGTGATGCGTCATTCAAAACTATCTTTATAATTAACTAAAACAATATATGAATACTATTGCCTACTTTTCATGTTCAAAGTCGACGGCCAGCCTCTATTTTTTCTTGTGAGGATTGGCGGCCCTATCTGCTAGTAAGACTTATATCAGTCTGCACTAGTAGCCGCGGCAACCTTCAACACAGTCCGACTCAAAGGCCATATATCTCCCGTCGCCATCGAGATAGATCGGAAGGGGCTTGGCCGCGCGCGCGAGTCACTCACAAGTCACGAAATTAAGGCCATCACCTTGGATCGATCGGGGATAGGGCGTTGCTTTGACTGATGGATACGTGGCACTGCATCCCAATGTCACGTGCACCGGCGGCTGGCCAGAGTGAGCTGGGCACATGCATGCAACCGGAGCAACCAGCTGCTGATTCACGTCACTTGAATATATTTGACCCGGACCTTGGACGTAACGTCACGTACATTTATGCATGCGCCAGCGCTGTGCGACTATATATATGGGCGAGCGAAAGATACTAAGCTGAATTTGCCTAAGCCTGTGGGAATTTGCTAGCGAGCTGGATCACTTCATCCGCAGGCCGGCTAGCTCGCCATGGACGACTGCAGCTGGTTGCTGCTCCAAGGCCATGGCAACGGCATGGGTAGGTAAGGTCCCTGGATGCTATAGCTCTAGCAACATAACAAAGCTACCTAGGCTAGACTAGCTAGCTATCGCTTGGTTGCATGCTTCATCATCAAACGGTGCTTTGTGGTTTTTCTGCAGTGAGCGTACCTATGGCTCCACCGAGCTAAACGAGGAGAAAGTTCAGCAGCAGCTAAAACAGGCAAGGCTCACGGTTCTTGTCGCTTGGAATGATAATCTGTAGTTCATGAATTTTGATCTACAGCCTCTACACAAAGATCATGCCACCAGAATCAAAGTTACTGCTTGATTAGCTTTATCTTTTTCTTCACACACGTGCTTTCTTTTTGAACACAGATCTACATGATGATGGATGCTGAAGAAGATGGATATGCCGAGGCCGTGCCATCTTCGTCATCGCCGACATTCCGCTCCATCTCCGGGAGCACCACAACCATTACCTCATTCCACCAGGCGGCGCAGGTCTCCTCCCCATAGATATCTCCCATCGCCTACGACGACGACCACCATGGCTTGTTCATCGAAAACCTAGACACTACCGTAAACCTGGACGAACTCGTGACCCAAGAAGCTGACCAAGGGCAGCGCAAGAACGGCCTTGAGTCCCGTGGAGCATTCAGGCCATACGTCCGGCAGCTCTGCCCGAGACAGAAGCCCAAGCTAGGAGGCTGCGGCCAGAGGGCGATCAAGATCGCCATGTCTGCCCTGGAAAGAATGCATATGGCCATGCTTGCTAAGCGGCAGTCATACCAGCAGATACCGCCGTCCATCGGCAAAAACTGCGGCAACCAGCTGCAGAATGTCTTGAAGGAGCGCAACCGCCGCGAAAAGCTCAAAGACAACTTCAAGGCTCTCAGGGCAGTGCTTCCCCCTGGCTTCAAGGTATATCATCTTAATTTCTTAGTTTATTTTTGAGAAATATTATCACTGTTTCTGATTGGTTACTAGTGGCTTAAACTCTCAGTCCAGCATCTTTCTTATGTTTTACTTGATAAACAGTCTGTTTTTTTTTTTGCGAAGGATTTGATAAACAGTCTGTAATAGAGAGATATGTTCCATGTCATGGCAGAAAGATAGGGTGTCCACTCTGATCGGAGCGTGGGATTATGTGTACACTCTTAAGTCCAGAGTGTCTGAGCTGGAGGAGAAGAACAAAACATTAGTAGAGTCGCTGCTCCACAGCGACACTGACTGTCAAAAATAAGATTACCCCGATAATCTGATAGAAGTTGGTACTAGTAGATCAGTTGCAGAGGAAATATCACATGAGTTTTCAGATACCACGGGTGGCTTTCCTCCCGGAAAGAGTTTTCGGATAGTGACCATAACATTACAACTGACGGTATAAATAACTTTTATCATGTATGATTTCTGAATTTATAATTTGCCAATAATACTTTCAGAGGCTATTAGTACAACACTCTCACTGTATTAGCATGCATGCTAGGAGGTAACATCAGTTCTTTGGATTTTTTTTTTTGCAATGATCACATCTCTAGGAATATCAATTCAGAAGAATATTTTTGCTGTAATGACAAAGAGGACATGATAATTTCCACTATTTATATATCCCAGAAATATTACTAAAAACATATATATACTTACTGAAGCTTTCATTTTTACCAAAATGTTAATGTTTCTGGCCCTGGAAAGAATGGTTCTATTAGCTTTTTTTTTTGAGGGAATGGTGCTGTTAGCTTAGTTTACAGGATTTCATGGCCTTCATGGAAACATTCAAGGCTCCATAGTAGAAAAAATGATTTAATTCATGAAGAACATGATTAAAACCATTATTTTTTAGATGAAATAGGAAATAAACGTTCATTGACCTAGAAATATATTCTAAGTATAGGTGCTATATTTCAGTAACTATGAGTTAAACAAGTGGTAACTGGTCATAGAACTTCGGAAAGACCCAGTCTGATGTTTTCTCCCATAGTTGCATGTTGATCCTGCAGTACAGCAGATGTGACAAAAAATTCTTAAAGGAATTAGTAACAAAGATTGTCAAGGATGCCATGAAGTCAGACATAGTGACGACCTAAGCTTTTCTGATTGTCGTGATGAAATTGATATTGGCTTGATTTTGTGGTTTTAGTGACGACCTTGCGATGAAATGAAAACAGTAAAACGTCAAACATATCGATATTGTTAATTATGACACAAATTCCTATTGGAGGAGGAAAGAAAGTTTAGAAGAATCTATCTTAGTTCTAATTCAATATGTGGGAATTTACCATAGATCTTTGCCTGCCTTGTATGGGAAAGCCTCTCCGAGTATAAATAGTGGAGTAATCCAACAATGTAATCATCATTTTATTCAGAATAATAGAGAGAAGACTTCACCTTTGTGTCTTGCCTCTTGTCTACTTTTGTGTGCTTGTTCTATACACGCTAATAGCGTATCACAACAAATATTGAAGAAAATTATTCTGTTACCTTAGTCCTTAGTAGAATGTGAAGGTTAATGGTGTACTGTTTCTTCATTTTTGGCAAATGTATATTGAATACAAATTTGGAAGCTGAACTTTCATATGGACTGGTATCCTGGGAAGGCCGTTCCTCGGTACATTTTAATGACAACAGCAGGAGCGTGTAACGTAAAAAAAAGTTTTTCTCATGCCTGTAACGAAACTAAATCTTATCTTATTATTTAATAACCTTTACGGCGCACTATACTACTACAAACTAAATAATGGTAGGAATCAAATCCGAGCGTGGATTGCATAGGGTAATTTCGTAGTTGACCAACCAATAAAAGATATCACATATTTTACCGCCATGGACTACTGTCTCATTTGCCTCGAATCGTCACATGCCAAAACTAAACTGAATCCTCATTAGATGCGCCGGCTCTAACCAAGCGCCGACGAGCACACCGGGGCATCTCCGGCAATAATCCCCGCCAAGCCCTGTTGGCATCGATCCAGCTCTCGTTCCCTCTTTGTCACACAGCCGCTCGTACCGTACGTCTCCACGGCAATCGGCGCCGCCATGAAACCTGACGTGGAAGCACCCCGGCCCCACCAACACCATGCACAGGCGCAGATTGCCGCGGCATCGTCGGACGGCTCTCGGCGAGCACGTTATCTGCCCCTACAGCCTTCATGATCTGCCGCTAAAGCCGTCATCGAATTTTGCTGCCGAGTCCAATCCGGTGTCATTCAATTTGCAACGGTTGCTGCTGCTGCTGCTGCATTGCACAAATTCATCAGCCTCTGTTCCAGTATATAATTTGTTAAACTTAGACAAAGTATATTCATTTGTCTCATTTGGGGAATGGTTTCAGGTTCATGCAACGTGCATGCTCATTTGAGTTTGTGTGGCGAGTACTGGCGAAATGAATACCCTGATGCTATGACTTAGTACGTAACCAATGCTATTGAGTACTACTCAACTTTTATTGTACAATATGGAGACAATGGAAGCAGAATTTATAACAAATTGCAGCCTCTATCTTCTGCAGGTTGACAATCATTTATCATAACAATCTAGTATCTGAGTGTTCTTGTAGCAAGACCCAAGCTCTTTTCATCCACAAATTCGAGTATCTGAGTGTTCTTCTTGTAGCAAGATCCAAGCTCTTTTCGAGGGACATGCTTCCATGTCGATACTGAACAAGGTGCTGAATATCATGCTTTCGAACTATTTTTTTGTCCACCCAACCGCTACATTTTCAACACAATAAAACATGCTCAGCTCAGTCAATCGATGTGTTAACGAATTTCAGGCCAGAAATTATCATCGATGCCGTGATGACGCATACTGTCGTCGTTGCGTTAATTAGGTGCCGGCCTCGGCAACGCCGGCGGCTATTAGATGTTTCCCATCTCCGCAACGCCGGCGGCTATTAGATCGGAAATAATATTAAGAAAGATTAGTATCTAGACTGTGATTCTTTGAATATTAGCACGCGATCATCTCCACATATTATATAAAATACGCTGTCTGATACCTAATACGACGACATTCAAGGTCTATACTTCAGATGGTGAAATCGTAAATTATTGGGCTTGTGTATCGCAGGGTGAACAATTCCGTTGAATTTTTCTTGTAGATTAGTCTGCGGATAACGTAAAGGAGGCTTTATTTTCCTGAAGCACGTGCGCAGGTGGAAATTTGAACACGAGCACCCAGGCATCAAGTATCCCGAATGAAACGTTTAAGCATTGACATTCTTACAACAAACCAGTTTGCTTCGTTTTCGAAAAAGACTCACATGGTACCACATCAACGTTGTATCATCTTATACATAGCAATAATGTAGCATTCATTCATTGACAAATCTGAATGAACTGGAAAATAAATTATATATTTTTAGGAGACGGAAAAGGTAGCTTAGAAAACAGGAGCTGTTGGTATGTAGACATTATATTGAACTTCCGAATTGATTCCATCTAACTATTATAGACATAATTGATTAAGAAAAGAAGCATCCACCTTCGCTCTCAATGCCTACAAATTACCACGTTAATTAGAGTAAACAACAAGAGTAAATTACCCCCCACTGCTATTATGAAAATTTTGGTCTAAAATACTCTCAACACGTGTTAAAAATTTATAATGATAGTAAAGGATATTTCACTATCAAGATCTAGAAATTACAGGAGAAAGTAATAAGAGAAAATTACCCATCACTGCCATTATGTGAAAATAATACAAAACATATTCATACACAAACTATAATTTGGTTTACTTTACCCCTAACATTTGTCAGATCAGCTTATTTTACACCTTTTCTCTTCAATCCAAAGTGGGTTCGCTAACACTCATGTCAAGGTGGTTTTGTGGATGCAACTCGACATATGTTCATTCATACACGATGCTAGCCCACAAAAACAACGATCATGGTGAAATTTTAGGTGAAAATTAGCGAAGATGGCTACGCCATAGTAGATCAGATGTAGAGATATTAGGACAAATTATTGGCTACAAATCGACAAGAATGCCTCGCACCACCTTGGAATGCATGTGTATCTGGATTGAGTATGTTAAACTGACGTTAACCTACTTCAAGTGAGTGAAATAAAATTGGATTGGAGAGAAAAGGTGTAACGTGAGCTAATTTAGTAAATTTTCGAGGTAAAGTAAACCAAATTGAAGTTTAGGATGTTATCTGGGCTAGGGCCAAACTTGGAGGAAGTAAAATGGACTTTATCATTTAAATAATTAGCCACAACCATTAAAAATGACTTTAGAAAAGGTTTTGCAGTAAAGGCAAATGATTATTGTTATGGGTTCCTAAATTAGAAGAAAAAACATGTGGCCTTGTGTCAAATGGATCATGAAATTAATTTCTCCAGCGATATGAAGTTAGTTACAATGTATATTCTTTTATCACATCTCTGAGTTAGAAGCTAAACTTTCTTGGGTAATGTATCTTGATCCAGTGAGTAAAATCATACCTTTTTTCAAAAGAAGATACATCACTTGCAGTAGACTTGCAGAAAACATGGTTACGTAAGTATTGACGCAATTTTTTTGGTTGAAACATTGTCTTATTTTGTCAAATGCTTAAAAAATATGCATGCCTAAGTCAGTAAGGTATAATAAAATTTATTGGAATCTATCAAACTAAAAAAACGTCTAGCCGTGTAAATGCGTGGCCATCTTGCTTGGTTCTTAGTATTTAACGTTGCCCATTATTGAGCCAACATTTTATTCATTTTTGTGAAAAGAGATTTTCATTAATATTGAAGCATATTACATTCCCTGATTACAGTAGCATCCCTATCAATACCAACTCCATTGATGGGAGACAAGAAGTATTAAAAGAGCCGTAAATTACACCATCTACAATCACCATCCTAGACGGATCCACAGACAAAAACTCCAATATGAAAGAACATGGCCATCTTACCATCCACCACCATCATCCTCGTCTCCGACGGGGGAAAACTGAAATCTGGTCCTTTCGCAAAAGAGGAGTACACAGATATTTCACATGCAAGTATGAAGAACTCGCCACAATCAAGCCGTAACCGAGCACACTGTCGCCTCGTTCACCATATTCGCAATGGGAAAACACAAATCCGAGTAACATCCAGATGAATGTCACCAGAAACCAAACTCTCAGTAGCCCACAACTATGGTCATAAAGAACCATAACGAGACAAAGGAGGGGCCGAAGTACCTTATTCTTCATCAATGATGGCGCATTCGACTCGCTATCACTGCCGAGACGCATCCTCCTCCAGTGCTCCATGCCGACGAACTTGACGCCGCCGCAACCCTCTTCGACCTAACCCCTAGAAAAACCATAACCCTAACAAACACCATAGCCGCCGCCAAAATTGACCATTGCAGGGAGGCCTAACTGTCTAAACCTATGATAGAACAAAGCAGACGTCGGGATGTCGGGCCTCCCTCCTCCACGACGGTGAGGCCGCTGGTGAGGAGGGGACCGCCGTTGCTTTCTTCTTCTGAGTCGCTGCCACCGCTCTATTTTCTAACTAACGAAAATTGTTTTTGTTGAGCCAATATTAAAATATTGGCATTCGTTGAGCCAATATTTTAATGAAGCCCATCTCTGCATGCAATTCGTTGGCTCACTATAGTTATGCATGCATGCACTGTGCGTCCGGATCACGTCCGTAGTAATCACCCAATTCAATCGTAGCGTGTTTGGCAATCAAGCTCCCTTTTTCTCCCACTTTCTTTTCCCACTTTCTTTTAGCGGCTGTGGGAGAAGCTAGGCAGGTAAGTTGTCCCCTGTTTATGGATCGATAATGTCGGAGAAGGTCCAGGGTGCCGACGTTTGAGGTATGGAAGGACATGGAGGAGCTCACCATTTTCAAGAATGACAGAAGGCTAAGGTGCGGTGCTCGCTGCAATTGTTGCAAATCCACTATGTTTGCTAGTTCTGGTTGTGGTACGGTCATCTCATTCGTCACATTGCATCATGTAAGAGGAAAGCACTTGCTGCTAGTTCATCTTCTTAGTCTCATTTGCATCTTAATCTTGATGGTGTTGTTGCTCGCTTTTAATACAATGCTGATGTTGCTCGATCCGAGCTTGTTCGTTTCATTGCTAGTCTTGATTTACCTCTAAATCTTGGTGTGCAACCTGCATTTGATGATTACATTAGGATTGTGCATAACCCTAGCTTCAGACAAGTTTCTAGGCAGACAAGTACTAGGGATATGGAGAAGTCTTTTTCTGTTAAGATGTTTGCTGTCTCAAGCTAATTGTGTTTGTTTGGCTTCTGATATTTGGAATGGTAATGCTAAGGAGGACTATCTGTCTGTTGTATTTCATTTTGTCACTTTTGATTGGGAGTTGGATAAGCGTGTTGTTGGCATGAGATTGATTGATTGTGCTCATAATGGTGTTAACATTGTTGATCATATTTTGCAAGTTGTTTCTGAGTATGGCTTGCTTCATAAGGTTTTATCTATCACTCTTGATAATGCTTCTGCTAATACTTCTACTGTCAGTGAACTTGCTCCTCGTTTGACTGCTGGTTCATCTGATCCTACCCTCCTTTACCTGCTGCCAATGCTTCTGAGTTGGCCACTTTTTTAGAATCTAATTTTTCACTCTGTTTGATGATTCATTTAACATACTTAGCGGTGGCAAGATCATAGACCTATTTTATCTATATTAGCTAAAGACATGATGATTGTGGCAGTTTCTACTATCTCTTCGGAGTCTGCTTTCAGTTTGTGTGACAGGTTGATTGAGGAGCGCAGAAGGAGCTTGATGCCTGAACATGTTGTGATGCTGTCTCTGATCAAGGACTGGGAGCAAGGCTACGCTCGATAGCAGAACAACATGGTCGACAAAGAGCTGGTGGAGAAGATGGCTAACATGTTCCTGGATGGTGGAGGACCTGATGCTGCTCCTGGTGCTTCTAGAGGAACTGATGGTGGCGGTGGTGATTTTGTACCTGAAAGTGGAAGTGGAGGCTCTGATGATGCTGCTAGTGGAGGATGCTAAGTTTCTTGCTGCACAGGCTAGGACATTTTGGCTAAGATCACTAAAAGAGTTGTGGTTGTATTCTTTTTCCCTCTAGGGTATTATCCTCAAAGAGGTTTGACCTAAGGGTCTTTAATGTGGCAGCCCATTTGCAATTAAACAACTCTTTCTAAAAAGCTAGGTGATCTTCGTTTTGTGACTGTGACATGAACAGATGAACTAAGTCCTTAAGTATCTATGTCATTCTGTGAACTTGTTATTTGTGAACTCATATGTTGACTTGGAGTCATCTATTCTGTTAAAAGCATTAGAATGCCTCTGGTATTCTTAACCCGGGCAAGGCCAAGTGAAAAGTTTGTGTCAAAATGATATACCTGTGGTATATTCAAAATATTAATATAAAACAAGATAGTATAGCTGCTAGCGCATTTGTTGCCTAGTTTTGTTATTTAAATCATTTTCATATTGTTGCAGAAGTTTAAACATAGTTTATTATTAGTTTTATAAGAACATAGTCTAACATAGCTAAAACTAATTGAGGTAATTTCTCACAGAATTTATCACTTTGAGTGTGTGATGAATCATCATATACCTAAATGCCATATTAAAATAACCTTTTTATATTGAACATCATCAACTAACCGACAAAGATACATGATCAAAATAGAGACATGTAAGTAAGGTGCAAGGGCTAGAATAAAAGATGAATCACGAGAACAATATAAAATAATAAATATGATATCAATTAAACCATAACATATCTGTATCCTTCAATAAACTAAGCAAATTGAACAGAAATGATGCTTTAATAATACAAAATTCTCACATATTTAATAATTTGTTTCACCATGCTCCCTCTATTATTTTTCCATTAGCATTCTTTCATATTGGACATACTTCTATTTTAATTTTTGTTTTTTAAAAATAGGATACATATCGTCATTTTAGCGTAAGAAAGACACAAAACAAATAAATCAATACACTTGTAGATAACAAACCATACTTATTATGTTCAGTAATAAAAGATATGCAATATATGCATGTCTC
>LAPY01003447.1:3476-17032 GCA_000970635.1 Eragrostis tef | reverse complement strand
CTCGGGCTATGGCGCGCGAGTTGTGGATTGGAGGTTGGGATGGGTCGTAGGGACTCCTTGCGCACCTTTTTGCTGCTGGGGCCGAGGCACGAGGGGCAGTGGAGCAGCAGCGCTTCGCGAGCTTGTTTCGGGTGGTAATGGCGGCTTGGCGTGGAGGAAAAAGAAAGCAGAGGAGGAAGACGACGACGACTTGACTCAAAGGAGGAGGAAGGGGATAGGGACGAGTTGGCTTGCTGGTTGAGGGCGCACGCACGAGGTTCTGCAGCGGCTTGACATTAGGCACAGGGCTCGGCATGGGCACGATGCAGCCAGCAGACGTGAGGGAGAGAGCAGAAACAGAGACGAGCGTCCTTTTTTTTTCTTTTTTTTCCCAAAAGTACTTCAAACGTGCTGAACTTGAAGAGCTGCAACCACTAGCTTCCACAGTTCCAAAAAACCTGAGGAATTGTGAATCAGAAGATCAAAGCTACAGGAACAACTTGTTATAGAAATATTTCCAAATTCGCAAGAAGTTTTTGGAATAAAAATTCCTGGAAAACAGCAACATCGATTTATTAAAAATACTTAGCCAAAATACTTAGCTCTTTGAGAAAAATGGGGCTCTCTTTCGTGCAAAATTCACCTGGAAAACAGCAACATCGATTTATTAAAAATACTTAGCCCTTTGAGAAAAATCTGCAAACTTGCCAAAAATTATATCTTGGCACCAGGAACTCAGATATATTTTTTATTTGGGGCTCTCTTTCGTGCAAAATTCAAAGTTTTAGCTCAAGCTCATAGTTTAACCATATTTGAAAGAATTGTTTTTGAAAGAACATATGACTTGATCAACTGAGCTTGTGATCATTTTTTTTACTAAACGTCGCAATAAAAGTGTGATTAGGTTTTGCGAAAAACGGGGATGTTACAGTGAAGTTCAGTGAAGGCAGCAGGGAGGCTGAAGAGAAAATGATCACCGTATGATACAATGGTCATAGTCACTATAACTGTATTGATAGACTTCTTGTGGGGCAAATGGCTAGTTTTGAGGAGGAAGCCTATATATAGTTGATTGCCTACCTCTTTTAGGGCTCTTGGTTGTTGGAACAGGTGACGATATCAGAGAAAAGCCAAGAGCAAGGAAAGAGACCAGGTGAGAAGGATTTGAAGTGATCCTAGTTCTTTGAGAGAGTAACATGTGTGCATCCATTGATCTCTAGGCAAGATATAAGTTGAGCTGTTAGTCTTGATCTATGGCAAGATATAAGTTGGTTAGGTGTCGATAGAGAGCTTGCCAAGAGGATTGTAAAAGTCATCACCAAGTTTGTACCTGGTTTTCGAGGTTCCCGATCGAAAAAAGCTTCAAGGAAGAGAGTGTCCTTTGGACCGCATCACGTGTGAATCCTTATCCTCGGAGGAGCATCCAGAGTTGTTGGCGGAACGTGCCTGCGTCTTCACTTAGAGGTTGAAGAGTGCTCTAGAGGAGATCGCCATCGAGCGAAGGGACAGGATCGAGACTCCGACAATAGTGACCCAACGTGGACTAGGGAGAGATGTCATCCTCCTGATACCACAGGAAAAATCATGAGTATTCCTTCTCCTATCTCATTTACTTAGTCGTAGCATTTACATTTCCGCGCTTGTTATTGATATTGCTAGTAGTGTTGCTTGATGGATTGCTTTGTTTTACCCGGTAGAATTAATTGCTAGGTTGTCCTCTTTTATATCTAGTAGATTTGTTTGCTAGGGTGTTCTTCATATCAAATAGAATTGCATGTGTGGGTTGCTTTAGCTTTCTTATCTTCACCTAGTTTGTTTTAGCTCGTAAGTATTTGCCTTGCCGGAGTGTTTGATCCTAGTTTGTTTTAAGAGCACCTAGTTTGTTTTAAAACTTAACTACTAGGCAAGGCAACTAATAAGTGATCCTTATAGTTAATAATATAAAGAACTTCAACATGTTATTAAAAGTTGTGAGAGGTACCAAACATATTGGTACCAAACGTACTGAGCTGTAGACATATTAATGTAGCCAAGCCGCGATAGACAGTATCATGAACATTTATTAAGAACTTTACAGAACATATACATATGAGTGTGGATTTTAATCTGTCTCTAGTGGTTTTCGCATCCCCGTTAACAAACTCCACATGATCGTTTAAAACATAATTGACAACCTCGTGTGCAATACGTTAGTCTGTCTGTCAGTAGGGTGTTTTCTTTTTTTTTTGGTCTATTTTGTAGCATCTGTGACTTAAGCAACCAGTCATTGCACTTCTGAAATATCAAGTCTGACAACTTTTTCCTCTTGGAGCCCAACTCCTTACTCCTAGTCACCGTCGTCGCCTCTCTCCCCATCTAGCACCAAATCTGACTAGCTACCATTGCAAATCGCCACATTCCGCCTGGATCTATCGATTGGCGTTGTCGCCTGTGTCTCCCGCAGCCTCCAAAAGTCACGCGTCGCAGCCACCAGCTCCGGTCTAACGCATCTGCCTTCTCTCCACCCTTGCGCTACGCGGCGCCCCGGCCAGGCCGCTCAAGACCGTGCGTGCTGGTGCCAGGCCCTGTGCGCCGTGCGCCCCCCACGACAGGCTGCGTTCTGGCTGTCGTGCCACTTGCCATGGCAGACTATACCTGGCTGCTGCGGACCACAACACAAACGCTGCCTCCTTTGCCTAGCATTTGGGCACATGGACCTCATGTACTGGAACAAGCAATTAAAGTTGACAGACATCGATTCGGGGCAACGGGGAGGTGCGGCTAGCGCTAACGGTGCAGGCGGCCCAACTGACGGGGAACTTGGCGCAATTTGGTGGCCGACGTCGAGAGCAGCACGCCGCAGATGATCCAGGCGAGGGCCTGCCCATGACAGCGTCCGACGTCTCAGGCAGGCGGAGTGCATGGCAGCTCGGGCAGGAGAGAAGAGATTGTCGTGTGGGACCCGCTCGTGTAGGGTGAATCCAATATGTAAGGTGGGTTATCATTAAGCTTTGGTAGTACAGTGTTTGAGATTCGTGCAATGGTTGGAGTCGTGCAGGTGGAGAAGGAAAAGGCTAAGGGGCTGCCACGTACCGCACTCTAATTGGGGCGAGTTGGGAGTGAGTGTAAGATCAATGAAACTAAAGCATGGTTCATAGGTTTTGGTGTTTGATGTCAACAAGGTCAATGGGACTAACAAGGTTTGCTAGTTTGCAAGATGTTTAGTCTCATAGATGTAGTAATACACTATTGGAGTGACAACACCTCAAAGGTTGCAAGAAAGTTGGTGTTGAGGAGAAGTGAACGTGAAGACTACTATATAGAGTGACTACTGCACACATGAGGTAAGAGGCAAGGTAAGTATGTCATGTGTACCTCTATGTATCTTATACCTTGACATGGTTTTGATCATCATATTATTCTTGCCTTATATATAACATACCATAATGATCTTGTCTCTTATATGATGATAACATGCATGTGCTTATTTATGTATACTCTATCTTGTTATCATGTTGTCATGTCATGTATTCCTATATATATCTTATACCTTGACATGCTCTTGATCATACCATTGACGATCTTGTCTCTTATATGATGATGACATGCATGTGCTTTTTATGTATACATATGTTGTCATCATATTGTCATGTCATGTGATCTTGATTACATATCATTTATCATGACATCCATGTTTATCATATATTCATCATGTAGGTTGCTTTTATAAAGTATATCATGATGATGTAATTGTGCTAATTTTGTCTACATATATTACACACATTATTATTCAATCGAGTTGTCCCTTTGTGGCAACAAGATCATTGTGACTAACATATTTAGATGTAGGAAAGCTTTTCTTAGGGTCACATGATTGGAGGGATTGAGAGCAACAACAATATTCTATCTACATCCTGGTGATTGGTTGCCTCGACGGTTGATGACGATAAGGATCAAGCTTTTGATGGAGGTCGCGGTTGTGGACATGGATCAAGGCTAAGGACATGTTAGAACCAAGCAAGTGTTGGCTTGGTGTAGATGTAGGCTTGAGTCCATAGGGAAAACCGAACTATCAATGAGGATCGAGTTGTTTCTCTTAGGTTACACTAATGGTAGAGGTGACTGGATGCTTAAATAGTCTCTAAAGCACTAGGGTGGCAATGGAGGTGTTGAGGAGTAAAGTGGACGAAGTTGGAAGCAAGTTCAAGAAGATATGATATGGTGACAACCAACGTAAAATACAGTGACTCAGGAGATGGGGTCTAGCAAAAAGGACATGTAGAGTCACAGTATCATACGATGGTGGTCATAGTATAATACGGTGACTTAAGAGATGAAGTCAAATAAGAAAGGTCATGTGGAGTCAGTTTATAATACCGTGGAGGTCAGGGTATCATACAGTGAGTATGAAGGACGAAGTGAGAAAGCTCTATGGAACCGTTGGATCATACGGTGCATCATACGGTGACTGACATACAAGTCAGAGGATCATACATTGATGACTCTTTAATGATTCAGTGGCCATATCAGTTTGAAGATGGGTGATTCTGAAGATTAGCCCAACAAGAAAGTTGTGGGAAATTGAAAGAGCTTTCCATGGATATGTTGAACACAGATTTATGGTTGTAATGTCACATATTGTCTGGAGTCAGAGTATCATACGGTGATATCGGACAGTATCATATAGTGACTCTGTTGGCAGACCACCTTTGAGCAACGGCTAGTTTGAGGTTAGAGGCCTATAAATAGTTGGTCGTTCGTCCTTTGAGGGTGCCTTTGGCTATTGTTACCAGTGGAGAAACACAAGGGAAGACAAGAGGATGCAAAAGAAGCACTTGAAGAACATTTAGAGAGAAAATCTTAGTGCGTGAGAGGGTTGAGAGCATCCATCCACCTCAAGAATTAGTGTGATCATAGAGAGACGGCCTTGCCTACATCCTGGTGATTGGTTGCCTCGACGGTTGATGACGATAAGGATCAAGCTTTTGATGGAGGTCGCGGTTGTGGACATGGATCAAGGCTAAGGACATGTTAGAACCAAGCAAGTGTTGGCTTGGTGTAGATGTAGGCTTGAGTCCATAGGGAAAACCGAACTATCAATGAGGATCGAGTTGTTTCTCTTAGGTTACACTAATGGTAGAGGTGACTGGATGCTTAAATAGTCTCTAAAGCACTAGGGTGGCAATGGAGGTGTTGAGGAGTAAAGTGGACGAAGTTGGAAGCAAGTTCAAGAAGATATGATATGGTGACAACCAACGTAAAATACAGTGACTCAGGAGATGGGGTCTAGCAAAAAGGACATGTAGAGTCACAGTATCATACGATGGTGGTCATAGTATAATACGGTGACTTAAGAGATGAAGTCAAATAAGAAAGGTCATGTGGAGTCAGTTTATAATACCGTGGAGGTCAGGGTATCATACAGTGAGTATGAAGGACGAAGTGAGAAAGCTCTATGGAACCGTTGGATCATACGGTGCATCATACGGTGACTGACATACAAGTCAGAGGATCATACATTGATGACTCTTTAATGATTCAGTGGCCATATCAGTTTGAAGATGGGTGATTCTGAAGATTAGCCCAACAAGAAAGTTGTGGGAAATTGAAAGAGCTTTCCATGGATATGTTGAACACAGATTTATGGTTGTAATGTCACATATTGTCTGGAGTCAGAGTATCATACGGTGATATCGGACAGTATCATATAGTGACTCTGTTGGCAGACCACCTTTGAGCAACGGCTAGTTTGAGGTTAGAGGCCTATAAATAGTTGGTCGTTCGTCCTTTGAGGGTGCCTTTGGCTATTGTTACCAGTGGAGAAACACAAGGGAAGACAAGAGGATGCAAAAGAAGCACTTGAAGAACATTTAGAGAGAAAATCTTAGTGCGTGAGAGGGTTGAGAGCATCCATCCACCTCAAGAATTAGTGTGATCATAGAGAGACGGCCTTGCTTTGTTACCCTTTGTCTATGGCAAGGCCTAGACCGGTTAGGTGTTGGTAGTGAGCTTGTCAAGAGGATTGTGGAGCTCACTACAAGTTTGTACATGGTCTTTGAGCTTCCCATTCGAAAGAAGCTTCATAAGTGGAGCGCCCTTTGGACCGCATCACGTGCGGATCCTTACCCTCGGAGGAGTACCCGGGGAAGCCGGCGGGACGTGCCCGCGACTTCACTCAAGGAGCGGTGTATGGTTCCAAGGAAGAAAGCATTGCCATGTGTGCGGCAGGATGAAGCCCATGACTTTACTTGGAGGGTGAAGCGTGCTCTTGGGCACATCACCGGCCCGAGAAGTGGAGTGTACTTTAGAGGGGATCGCCATCGAGCGGAGGGATGGGGTCAAGACTCTGACGGGAGTGACCCAACGTGGAGTAGGAAAAGACGCCATCCTTTCTAGACCACGGGAAAAGTCGATAAGCAATCTCTTAGTCTTACTCTCTACTACTTGCACTTATTATCATACTTATCTTATATGCTTGTAATAGATATTGTGCTTATCTTATAATTTCTTGTATGATTGTTTCCATGTACTAGCTTCTCGTTCTCACTAGTGATGCATGCTTTCCTTATATGTGCTTGTACCTTGCCATAACTTCATATATTTGATATCAGCTGGTGATCTTGCTATATATGTTTGTATCTATCTTGTTATCATTATCACTAGCTTCCACTTGTATACTTATATTTGCTAGTTTTTTTTCAATCTTATTTTATATACTAGCATGTGTAGGACTTACTTGAGCTTCCTTATATGTTGACTATATATGCAAGTTAGATTGAGTGATTGCATTTACCTTATACAATAGTATGTATATGACTTGTTGAGATGATTGTCATATGCTAGATTGTTTTTATATGTTTATAGTTATCCTATCTTGTTCATACACTCCTAGTGCACATGTATTACCTAGTTATGTATCTTTTACTTGTGCAGATAGTTTAAGTTGCTAGAAGTGCAAAAAGTATTTGTTCATGGTGTGCCCGATTCACCCTCCCTTCTCGGTCACTCGGTCCTTACAGAAAAGAAAAAGAAAAGCATATTTCTAACTTTAAACATATTTTTCTCTTGTAAGTCCATTTTTAAATCCATTTGGTATTGCATCAACACTTTGTGTGTACCATGTCAATATTTTTTTGTTACTGATATTTTTTTCCAAGATGTTGATTTTATTTTTTGATCCAGTAATTAAACATTGCTATCCACGCAACGGATGAAACAACAAAATGTCAACATGTCGACATTCAAGAGAATCAGTTAACTTAATAGCTCAATGCTGTGAAGATATCGATGGTGTAGCAAAGAAAATGTTTTCAAATGATCTGGTCTAGTACACAGTTACATCCCAGCTGGGAGATGTAAAATGAAAGAAAGACTCATGCATGCATGTAACAAAAATTTGAAAATTTCCTTATTACTAACAAAATTTAATAGCAATCTATCGAAAGATTTAAAAACGTGACAACAATTATGCAAACTATGTGACTAGCGTACAATCGTTTCCTCAGATCCCTGGCAAATATGTTTGTAAGAAGGCTGAAATATGCTGATACATATAATATATATAGGAATAATGCGTAATCCCGAATATGTCGCTGTTAGTGACATAGGTGGATCACACCTTTCACTGAGATGCCAATGGCACATACAGGATTACAATTTTTTTGCAATGGCATGTACAAATTGTCCCTATAAATATTATCCGACATCCTAGAAGGTATATACTTCAAACGGCATTTTCTAATTACTAGGCATATGTCTCACAGGATGAACCATTTCTACGAACTTTCTATGGTAAATCTGGTCTCCAGATAACCTAAAGGGCCTTTCCAGTTATATACTAAATCAAAGGTACATTGCGATTAGTATGCATACGTCAAAAGAGTACGGTCTCAGACTCAAATTATGAGAGACATATCATGTACTATGATATTTTTTTTTTAAGATTTCATGCATGTACTATGATATTACGGTACCTCACAATTTGGTAGAATTTTTTTTAGGATCGAGTTCATTTTTTCAAAACTATAATTATTTGGTCCCCTGTAACAAAGAAGTACAACTGTTGGAATCCATTCCCTAACGCAAAATCAGTTTTAGCCGGTGCCATTACATGGCTTATGTGCATGAACCAGATCATGAATGTATCAGATAACAGGATGGCATAGCCGGATCATGAGAAGTCGTGAACCAAAGCTAAGTCATCAGTAATTCAATGGTGACAGATAGCATGGAGATATTGGATAACTACATAATATCAAAGAATGTAGTATCATCCATCAAATTGGCTCAGCAGTATCTGCAGAGTCAGCAGCTCTATATGGAAAGGTCACTGCAATCCATGGTATTGGTCAATGATGGCAGTCAGGCCACTGGACGGAAATATGCTTCAAGTTTTGTTTTTTTATATTCAGTTCATGTGTACAGGGAAATGTTGCACAATTTTTTCTTGGAGTAAATTGGAGACATAATACTTCGATGAGAGTTTTCATCCAAATTTCTTTGATATGTTGTTGGTTCAAGTAGAGGCAAAACCAATTTCTTTTTCCAAAACTAAGGGTTTGCCCGATATGGAAAAATAAATTGTGTTTTGAAAACCTGATGCGATGGAACTCAAATCAGAAGAATATATAGCGCATACAATAAAGTTGAAATACATTCATATACTCCCTCCGTTCTTTTTTATATGACACCATTGACTTTTTTGTTGAACTTTGACCAATTAATATAGATTCAAGTAATTATTTTTAAACGTGAAATGAATATTATTGATTCATCATCAAAAGCATTTTAAAGCTAACTTATACACTTAGCTATTTACACAAATATTTATAGATAAGACGAAGGGTTAAAGTGATGAAAAAAGTCAATGACATCATATAAAAAAGAACAGTAACAAATAACAGGGTCCGACTAAGCAAGGAAAAAAAAACAATCCTGCAAAAAGCTCAGCCAGAAATCCCATGTCTCATTTTTCAGAACTGATAAATGTCAATGCCTGTCAATGTGGCCAACAATGGCTCGATTACTTAAACAGCCCGTCTGATTGTTTATTGCATCTTTCCCTAAAAGGATGTACAACTCTATGGATATGTCCAACACAAGGAAGAGTCTAAACACAATTATACACTTCCCCTTTCAAGAATGCAAATAAAACCCGTTACAGCAACTGATCTGAGAAACAGGAAGACTGAAGATTACAGTAAGATCTATAATGGAACGAAAAATGAGCAGGGTGTAGCAGTGGAGCATGGAGAGACCATTCTCAAGGATCTACCGTGAGCTAGCTTCTGCCGGTTTCTCCAGAGGACTTGTGCTATCCAGCAAGTTAACATCCCCAACTCCAGCAGGTGGGCCGATGCTGCAACGAGCAGTGTTGTGAACTGCAATTGCATCCTTCAGCTTCTGAAACTGCAAATATGAAAAGGATTTATGTAGGTGCACAGCAGTAAATTTAGAACGATCTCAAGCAAAAAAAGTGTGAGTAGATGCTCCTGCGCAATTTCGAAATGGAAAACATAGGGAGCGACGAGGAAAGTCATGAAGGAATAAATAGTACAGACTAAATCACAAAATCATCTTCACACCTGGCAATACAGTTACGACAATGACATTCACAGAGTTAAAGAAATTTTTAATAAAATTTTGGATGGAGCTAGAAACCTTAGCTAAGGAACAAGAGAAAGCCTCCAGCTGCCCATCCGATCCACGGTAAAAATGGAAGAACGGAAGGACTTTTACATTTAGCCGCTTGCACATGGGCTTGTTCTCATCAAAATTTACTTTAAGGAACAAGATATCAGGGTTCTCCAAGGCTGTCCGGCAGAGCTGCAATATGATTGAAAAGCATCAGATTTCGAACATATTTCAGGAAGTTCATATCGCATAAAAACTAATTAAGGAGGATCAGATGATAGTGTAAGTTCTAAACTGTCTGAATATATCGTAATCAAACACTGTAGGTACACATATTCAGAGTATACCTAAGCAAGTTACGCTGACAACGAAACAATGATCGAAGCTAATGTGCTGGAAGTAGGATTGTACTTGAGAAAAATATTTTTGGGGAATTGCAAAACTGGACTCGTTTCCAAGTCCAATTCTGAAAACGGACCTCTTTTTGAGACTTTGCAAGATTGGACCTCTTTTTTGAAACTGAGTGCTCCGTTTGCCCCTCTTTTCCAAGTCTGTTAGATGATCCCTTCTTTTAGGTCTAAAAAAATCAAGGAAAAAGGGTTGGAAACTGAAGAAAGACCATCCTGCCCTCCTCATTCTGCCGCATCTGAACAAGCAAGGGCGGCCCGGCAGGCGGTGCGGGAGGCACAGAGGTCACGGGACGTAGCAACGCGGGCGCGGGATCGGAGGCGGCGCCGGTGAGTGGTCCGAGGCCCCTGGCCGCAGCGACACATCCTCCATCGATGCCCGTCGTCGTCTCCCCTGCGCTCGTCGCCAAGCTCCACTGCCTCTACCGCTTCAACCTTGCGTCCGTGCAGGCAGCAAGGCCTCCACCTCGGCACCCGACGCCGTCATCAGAGCAAACAAAGTTTTGATTTTTTCTCACCCCGTACAAGGTTTGGATTATTGGTTCCCTGTTGCTATTAATCTTGGAATTAATGGGAGTGGTTTCGACCTCCATGGACGTTAAATGATGTGGTAAAGTCTTCTGCTGTTCTCTCCCTGAAAAAGGATGTTAACTTCAGACTTCAGGCAACTTGAACTGATGAGAATGAGAATAGTATTTTGATCCTCAATTCGCGGCTGTTTGTGAGGGACGAGAACGAGCACCAGATTTTCATCAAAGTTCTTCCAGATTTTCATCAAAATTTTCATATGTACTGTATACGATAGGTTCACGTTAAAAGAGGAGTAAATTTGCTAAGGGTAACATTGTCTTTTGCCAACAGATTTAACACCGTTATGTTCTCCTAACGGAACAGGGGCAACACATTGCTTCAGATTCAAAAAACAAGGGCGATTTTGCAAAATCAGAAAAAGAGATCCATTTTCAGAATTAGGATCAAAAACAGGTCCGGTTTTGCAGATGTCCCTTCCAACCATGTCCCAGCTAATTTTTGGGGTGGTTTCAGTTTCACAGGTATTGATTCCATCATAAGACTTGTAATTCTGTCTACTGCTAGATGGTGACTAAAGATGTTGACATTGAGTATTTATGTCGCCGTCACAAGACCTCCAAAAACTCCATAAAATGTGGATTGTGCTAATTAGTATTTGCCTCTTGCAAGTTATTGCACACTGGTAGGTTATACATGTTCATTGTTGAGAGCAATTTTAGATTCCTATGTATTACTATCCCATCTGCGCTCTCCAATTGACTCTGAGCTTCTTAAGTGAAGGATGATATAATCAACATAATAATATCACTTTTTCTCCTTCTATTTAGAGAGTTAGAATGCCAAAGACTTTATACGCAATGTATCAAAATTAAATCTATGCACTACTAAAGTGTGTAATAGTTCCTTTTCACTTGACATTTAGTTAGAAGAGTACCAACATAATTTGAAGAACTCCATCCTAATCTACCTAATCTATTTCACAACAAAACTAATGCTTGCAAATGCTTTTGAACAGCTACATTGCGATACAAGGAGTGAAATACAGTGCAACTTAGAAGATATCAGTGCAACCTCATAAAGTCATAATTAATCATGTCAGAGCACATTAGCAATAGTACTATGCGATACACACGAAAACTATATTACAAAGATTTCACAGAAAGTCAGGTTGCGTGACCTACAGCCGCAAAAGCCATAATCTGAGTGTTAGTTCAACTAGCATTACTCCTATTATCCAAAGAAAAAACCCATACCATGAGTGCCTCCCTATGCCATATGCTTTTCCTTGCCTGCTCCAGGTTCAGCCACGTACACATGACTAGATGGACTATGTTGGAAGGTTTAATCGATCGATACCAATTAAGTTTTCAACTAATTTTTTGTAAGGATGGTTAAATCTCATAGAAGCAAATTTTAGTAGCACCTGATATTAAAGATTTAAATAATTGCGTACAAATTTGACTGTAATACACGTATGCCAATTAAATAATTGCACATTTTTGAACTAATAATATTATAAATTTATCATATGTGACCTGCGGGAGTAAGACAGCCGGGCAGTTTTGCATAGATAAGACGTTCTCTCGCGGGTCAAGAAAACCCCCGAACCCCTGCCCCACCCTTACACAGCAGCACCATGGCCCATTTGAGAACGACCAACGATCAAGGCCGGGCCTTAGACCTGTGCTTTGGTGTGGGACAGATGAAGGGATTTTTGAACCCCAGCCTGAAAAGAATCACTCCCACAGGGAGTCGAACCTAGGACCCGTGGAGTGCTACTAGAGCCACTGAACTAACTCAGCTAGAGGTAGGAGAAATAGAAACATAAAAAATGGCTACATCATGATTAATGATAGTTACCCTTGGAAAGAGTGCTCGGCATGAACCACACCAGGTTCCATAGAACTCGACGATAACAAGCCTTTCTCCAGCATCTCTCAGTGCATCCAAGAATTCTTGTGTGGAGTGGATGTCAACCATGTTCGGACCTGCATTTTTTTCCCACCACTTTGGTTGCTCGCTGCTCTCTTCGACTGCGGCATGAACCTGGAACAACCAAGACAGCAAAATCATCATACAACTAACATGGGTAGCAAGTAGCAAACATTTCAAACGTCACTGCAAACGTGCAAATTTAAACAAGCCTTTCTAAGAAAACATCCATGAGTTCAAGAATTATCACCATGGACTAAGCCAACTAGTTGTACCTCACATATGTTGAGCTACTTAGCAACAATTGTGCACTGGGAACAAAAAGTAGCACATAAACGGTGCTTAATAACTAAATAAAGGTGCATTACTGGATCATCTGCGTACAATGTTCATGGATATTCATTGTCTTTTAAGTTAGCAAAGCATCAAAACTGATACCGAGTTATGACTAAAAACCAGGTACCCCCAAATCCAAAACTATGAGGTGTAAATCAACAACTTACTTCATTCAAATTATTGACAACTGCTATAATGGAGCACCGAAACCGCAAAGGAGGTCAACAAACTCTGGTTCACCTACGATTTTTCGTGTTCTTCTATAAATGGCATAGAATCGTAAGGGCTTCCTAACCAATGGGCGAAAATCCTAAAGCTGCCCTTTCAGGTTCAGGAACCACGAGAATCCCAAAATACCAGAATCCGTAAATGAGGAAGACAGCCCAACGAAGCCGTCTGACGAAAAACCTCTAAGAAACCCTACAGCGCCACCTCTCAACGGCCAAGGAACCGTAAAGTCGCGACCTTTCTAGCGCCAATCCCAGCTCATAGAAGATGGCGCGCACCTTGACCCGAGCGAGCCGGCGGGACCGCGGGTGCGCGGCGGCCATAAGCACCCGCCGCGGCGAGGCGGCTGATAAGGACCGCCGGGATGGCGCAGACGAAGAGGCAGAGCAGGAGGACGCCGGGGCAGCGGCGGATGGGGCGAGGAAGGGGCGCGGGAGGAGAAGCGCGTCGGCCATCAGGGGATTCCGCTCCGGGCACCCTCTAGACCTCCGCCTCTCTATGCGCCGCGAGAGAGGCTGGCGGGGGCCGCGC
>LAPY01003445.1:34356-45995 GCA_000970635.1 Eragrostis tef | reverse complement strand
GCGCCCCCCCGCGCCTCCGCCTTCCGCTGCTGGGAGCTCCGGCGGCGCGGGTGGGGCGTGGTGGCGGCCGTGGCCTCCCCCAACTCGGTGCTCAGCGAGCATGCCTTCAAGCGGCTCCAGCTCGGCAGCGACGACGAGGACGAGGAGGAGTACGGGAGCGAGGGCGAGGAGGGGGGCGAGACCGGGGCGGTGTTCGAGGGGGGCGAGGAGGAGCTCGCCATTTCCAGGCTCGGCCTGCCTGACGAGCTCGTCGCCACGCTCGAGAAGCGTGGAATTACCCACCTCTTCCCTATCCAGGTGAAGTCAATTGTTTCTAATTTTTGGATAATTTGAATTGTGCTGTTTGTGTGAGTTGCAATTTAATTGTGCACTATGTGAGTTGCTGGAGCAAGGAGTCAGCGAGGGCGGAGTGGGATTTTCGGGAATGTGTTGGTGCTTTTGGAAGTGGTGGGCTTAATAGTTAGCAGTACATGATAGTTGCTAGGTCCTAGCTAGCACCTGGGAATTGAACTCAGAAACGAACGATAAACAGTGCTAATTGCACTGGTATTGAAAATTTTCGGTGCTGCTCTTTGTAAATTTTGCGGCAACTTTGAAATGTCCCTGTTCTAACCATGATGCTAAATATTCAGTTTATCCTTTTGTTGTTGTGGAATGGGAACAGTTAAGGAGTTACACCATTTCATTTTGATTTAGTTCTAAAATGTAGAAACATTTTTCATGTCGCAACTTTTGGTCACAGGCACTTAGATAACACAATCACCATCTCACAATATCTAATAAAAGTAGTCAAATGACAGATAAGTTTATTTTCCTTTGAGCGGTGTGCAATGTCACGTCTTATCTCTCATAGAAGGTGCTTTTGTGCTTGGTGTTTTGCTGACTTGCTTTATGTCCACCAGAGGGCTGTATTAATTCCAGCTCTTGAAGGCCGTGACCTGATTGCTCGAGCAAAGACCGGAACTGGAAAGACACTAGCTTTCGGTATACCCATGATCAAGCAATTAATTGAGGATGATGGGCAGAGTATGAGGTACCCATTCTGCTGAATTTGCAGCTTCACATTGTTCTGCACTAGAATGAGTTGATAACTAACATGCTAATTAACTGTTCTCTCCCTCTTTTAGCAGGCGAGGTCGCACTCCTCGGGTTTTGGTGTACTCCTCGGGTTTTGGTACTTGCACCTACCAGAGAGTTAGCCAAACAAGTCGAGAAGGAAATAAAGGAATCGGCACCCAAGCTCAGTACAGTGTGTGTTTATGGTGGTGTCTCTTATAATCTCCAGCAGAATGCACTATCACGTGGTGTCGATGTTGTTGTTGGAACACCGGGTCGCATAATTGACTTGATAAACGGCGGAAGCCTTCAGTTGGGAGAAGTTCGGTATTTGGTCCTTGACGAGGCGGACCAAATGCTTGCAGTTGGGTTTGAGGAAGATGTGGAGACAATATTACAACAGCTTCCAGCGGAGAGGCAAAGCATGCTTTTCTCTGCGACCATGCCTAGCTGGGTGAAGAAATTGTCAAGGCGATACTTGAACAATCCTTTGACAATTGACTTGGTATGGCCTTCACACTCCTTTTCTGTTCCTGTTGTTTCTTCCAGAGTCTGTGTATCAGGTGGGGTTGGGTCCCTTATTCAATCTTCGAGTTTTCCCCCTTCTTTTGGTACTACACTGAACAAACATAGGCCAGGAATCAGTGTCATCTAGTATGGGAGCATTCTTACATTGCACATACCATTTGGGCTTACATGATCATACATGCTAATTGTTATGATCATGTTGCATTGCTATTTAATACCATTCTGTCCTGAACACTCGGCCATGCAACCCATGATACAATTTCTGTTATGCCATATGCCAGGCAAATAAATATTGAGTTTAATTCTTATTGATGATGCTTCAGTACAAACTGCAATAAGTTAGCTGTTCCCTTTCTCTTGACCGACCAAAGGATTAACTGCCAAATTTTACTGTTAACATGCATATACTTCGGCAATGTTGGTCAGAAGATTTTTCGCACACTTAGATCATGGCATTATTTTATTCATTGCTCCTGTGAGATCATGGTGTTACAACTGGTCTTGTGCATGTTAATCGTACTTGCAATTGAAGATTCATGTTGACTATTTGTGAGATATATTTGTTGCACATGAATACATTATGGTTTGATTTTATCCTTTTTATGCCCTAATTAGTTGATCTGTTCATGTGTTTAAATTAGGTCGGTGATCAAGATGAAAAACTTGCTGAAGGAATCAAACTCTATGCTATTCCACTCACAGGGACATCAAAGCGCACCATTCTTAGTGATCTAATTACGGTATGTTAATGCAGCTCCCCCCTATAGCCTCTTCTCTTCGCTTCTTTTGGCTTAACTTCATTCTAACCCTTGGGGTAAAAGCAAGTGATGCCGGCAGCTAAGGCATGCATGATTTATTTTATTTCACAGAAACACAAACACAAGATTAAAACATATTTCTCGTATGTTGCTTACTTCACCATTACCATATATTTCTACATTCCTTTAATGCTTTGGTTACTGAAAGATTAAGGGCATGATTAGTCCTGAATCAGCTGAGTTCCTGGTTTTGTTATGATTAGTCCTGGCTCATGGAATTTAGAAACAAACAGGCTATAATCTGCTCTGCACCAGCTAATGCTGCAACGTGGACACATTGTTGTGCTTATAAATGGCTGGGCAGCTGGCATAATTTCACTTTTGGTCTGATTGAAAACACAATTTCATTCATATATCATCCATGTCTATTCGACATTTACTCTCTTAAGGGCCAGTCTGTTTCAACGAGCCTTGATTTCACTCTCACAATCTTATGCAATATGAGATAAGTTGTGTTTGATTAATGCTTCTCAATTTTTTTACGAAGCTTCTCAAAATATTTTTTTGTCAGGTATATGCAAAAGGTGGAAAAACCATTGTTTTCACTAAAACGAAACGGGATGCAGATGAGGTGTCATTGGCACTGACAAACAGTATTGCTTCTGAGGCACTTCATGGTGATATTTCACAGCATCAGCGTGAGAGGACACTAAATGGTTTTCGTCAAGGCAAATTTACTGTACTAGTAGCAACCGATGTAGCTGCTCGTGGTCTTGATATACCAAATGTTGATTTGGTGAGTGCACAATCTTTTTCACTTATCTGATATTAGTTGCATTTTCTCATCGTGCTATTTGAAATGAATCTGGAGATGTAATAGCATATACAGGTCAATTAACAAGACTTCCATTTTATGCAGGTTATCCATTATGAATTGCCAAATGACCCAGAGACTTTTGTTCATCGTTCTGGACGTACTGGACGGGCTGGGAAAGAAGGAACTGCAATCTTGATGCATACAAGCAGCCAGAAAAGGACTGTTAGATCACTTGAGCGTGATGTTGGTTGCAAGTTCCACACACACACACACACACACACACACACACACCACCACCACCACCACCACACCACACCTCCTCTTTTGGTACTAACATAGGTCAGGAATCAGTGTCATCTAGTATGGGAGCATTCTTACACTGCACATACCATTTGGGCTTACATGATCGTACATGTTAATTGTTATGATCATGTTGCATTGCTATTTAATACCATTCTGTCCTGAACACTCGGCCATGCAACCCATGATACGATTTCTGTTATGCCACATGCTAGGCAAATAAATATTGGGTTTAATTCTTATTGATGATGCTTCAGTACAAACTGCAATAAGTTAGCTGTTCCCTTTCTCTTGACTGACCAAAGGATTAACTGCCAAATTTTACCGTTAACACGCACATATTTTGGCAATGTTGATCAGAAGATTTTTTGCACTCTTGATCATGGCATTATTTTATTCATTGCTCCGGTGAGATCATGGCAATACAACTGGTCTTGTGCATGTTAATTGTACTTGAAATGAAAGATTCATGTTGACTATTTGTGAGATATATTTGTGGCACATGAATACATAATGGTTTGATTTTATCCCTTTTTATGCCCTAATTAGTTGATCTGTTCATGTGTTTAAATTAGGTCGGTGATCAAGATGAAAAACTTGCCGAAGGAATCAAACTCTATGCTATTCCACTCACAGGGACATCAAAGCGCACCATTCTTAGTGATCTAATTACGGTATGTTAATGCAGCTCCCCCCTATAGCCTCTTCTCTTCGCTTCTTTTGGCTTAACTTCATTCTAACCCTTGGGGTAAAAGCAAGTGATGCCGGCAGCTAAGGCATGCATGATTTATTTTATTTCACAGAAACACAAACACGAGATTGAAACATTTTACTCGTGTGTTGATTACTTTCCCATCACTACATTTTTCTACATCCCTTTAATGCTTTGGTTACTGAAAGATTAAGGGCATGATTAGTCCTGAATCAGCTGAGTTCCTGGTTTTGTTATGATTTGTCCTGGCTCATGGAATTTAGAAACAAATAGGCCATAATCTGCTCTGCACCAGCTAATGCTGCAACATGGATGCATTGTTGTGCTTATAAATTGCTGGCATAATTTCACTTTGGTCTGATTGAAAATACAATTTCATTCATATATCATCCATGTCTATTCGACATTTACTCTCTTAAGGGCCAGTCTGTTTCAACGAGCTTTGATTTCACTCTCACAATCTCTATGCAATATGAGATAAAGTTGTGTTTATTAATGTCATGCTTCTCTTTTAAAAAAAAAATTTAACGACGCTTCTCAAAATATTTTGTTGTCAGGTATATGCAAAAGGTGGAAAAACCATTGTTTTCACTAAAACGAAACGGGATGCAGATGAGGTATCATTGGCACTGACAAACAGTATTGCTTCTGAGGCACTTCATGGTGATATTTCACAGCATCAGCGTGAGAGGACACTAAATGGTTTTCGTCAAGGCAAATTTACTGTACTAGTAGCAACCGATGTAGCTGCTCGTGGTCTTGATATACCAAATGTTGATTTGGTGAGTTCACAATCCTTTTCACTTATCTGATATTAGTTGCATTTTCTCATCGTGCTATTTGAAATGAATCTGGAGGTGTAATAGCATATACAGGTCTATTAATGAGACTTCCATTTTATGCAGGTTATCCATTATGAATTGCCAAATGATCCAGAGACTTTTGTTCATCGTTCTGGACGTACTGGACGGGCTGGGAAAGAAGGAACTGCAATCTTGATGCATACAAGCAGCCAGAAAAGGACTGTTAGATCACTTGAGCGTGATGTTGGTTGCAAGTTTGAGTTTATAAGCCCTCCATCAATGGAAGAAGTGCTGGAGTCGTCTGCAGAGCATGTCATTGCTACTTTGCGAGGGGTGCACCCAGAGTCGATTCAGTACTTTCTTCGACCAGCTGAAAGATTAACAGAAGAATTGGGACCTCATGCTCTTGCTTCTGCACTGGCACATTTGAGTGGATTTTCTCAACCGCCTTCTTCACGTTCTCTGATAACTCATGAGCAGGTAAGAAGTGACATGAGTAAATTACACATGCACCGTTATTTTCTAATTAATTATTGAGTTCAACTCGTTCCGGAATTTAGTTGGCATAACTTACACCTTTTCCTTGATCAGTTTGATCCTGTTGTTTTGATTTCTGCCTTCTAGTTTGGAGGATCTATCCTTTATTTTGAATTTGTTATAGGCCATCAAATGTTCCTCTAGAAAAGTTCCATAGCTTTTGTTTGCATTTATATTTTCTTGTATTTTTGTTCTTAAACCAGACACCCTCAAATTCCCTCTTTCCCTCTACTAAAATGCAGGGATCAGTGACACTGCAACTATCTAGAGATCCGGGACATGGAAGAGGCTTCTTTTCTCCTAGATCTGTTACTGGTTTTCTGTCTGATGTTTATCCGGCTGCTGCAGATGAAGTTGGCAAAATATACTTAACAGCAGATGAAAACGTGAGTTATTGCTGAGTATATAAATTTTTCAGTCATTTGCTGTATCCATTTTGTCCATAAGCATCCAGTTGTAAAGATGGTGCCACTTCCTTTCTTTAGCATGCATATCTTCTCCACCTTGCCGTGCATGGGATCTAGTAGTGTGCAGATCACTACAGAGATGGTTTTCTCATATATCTGCCCTCGTCTGCATGTCTAGACACACCTTTTCTTAATTATATCCTTTGCCTATTTGCTCTTTATCTGTGCAAAACTGGGCATAATTTTCTTAGCAGTCATAGGACGAGGGACCTTTTGATTGAACAAATAATTGCACCATATTTAATAGCAGAATGCAGCTTTATTTAGGAGCAACAGGTAGGTATGCTACTTGGGGTTCTTTTATGACATAATTTTAGCTACAGATGGTTTGGGCATGGGATCTAGAGCTATTTGTTGTACTGATAATTTTTTCTAAGTTTTTCTCCGAGATGAAAACAGATCTTGCTTGCGTAATTATTTAATCGTGGTTGAAGTATCTTTTATATAGGTTTTTTTTGTCCTAATGAATTTTAACTGTCTGGTCTATGCCTTACTGATTGTATCAGGTCCAAGGAGCTGTATTTGATTTACCTGAGGAGATTGCAAAGGAGTTGCTTTCAATGGAACTGCCCCAAGGAAACACCATAACCAAAGTTTCGAAGGTAATTTTGCAGCTCGATTGTCCTGAGTTTGTCATGCAGTTTTACAGACTCAGAAAAGTGGAATAGCAGTCTAACTTTAAAAGATCACTAAGCAAACAGTAGCACAGAAACATAGCTCTTTCAAATAACTCTAGATACTTAAATACACATGTATTTACTTCAGTGCCAGCAAGCAAAGGTTTCGAAAACTAAAACTAGCAATATTGACTAGGTTTCAGCAATCTCTACAGTCAATGTATTGACAAGGTAGCTCCGAAAGCAGGGCTTGCAGGAAGTTTCATTTTACCTACCAGTCTTCCAAGATTTCATATAACCTTAAAGTTCAATAGCAGCTTAGCAATGTTTTGATCGTGAACACTATTGAGATTTGTTATGGATTGGCTAGGGACACGGAATAGCAAGAGGAAACCGCTCATCGCCCTCCTTGCGGAGGCTCTGACTGCTCTTTAGGTTTCTTCATGCTTGATCTCCTAATACAGTCTACGGCAGCCTTTATAGGCTACATGCCTTCACGCCTATCCAACTGACTAACAGAGCTGCTAACAAACCCTAACAAACTAAGCCTTATCTAATCAAGGCTCTATCCTAAGTAATTTGGCCTAATCCTGAACCCTGGACAGGCCCATAGGCCATAACAGTCATGGACAATATACATGATGAAATATACTCAGATCTTTATTTTGATGGCTTGCTTTGCCATGCACTTGCATTCTTTGCTAAAATGCTGCATGAGATAAACAGGGATTAAATTCTAGTCTCATACTGTTCTGGGTGCCTATTTCTTCTCCGTAATGAAAAACTGCCTAGTTCTCCTATAGGCCGTGTCTCGTAATATGTATCATCAGTGTGATAACTGGTATTATTTCATGCTTTCAGCTCCCTGCATTGCAAGATGATGGCCCTGCCACTGATAGCTACGGTCGCTTTTCAAACTCGGACCGAGGTTCTAGGAATAGACAGTCCAGGGGTAGCCCAAGAGGCCGGGGTGGTTGGAACTCTGATGGTGAAGACCGGTTTCGCCGTGGTGGAAGAAGCTTCAAGTCTGACAATGATAGCTGGTCAGGTGATGATGACTGGTCAAGTGGTGGGAGAAAATCAAACCGTTCCTCATCCTTTGGTGATGATGACTGGTCAAGCGGTGGGAGAAAATCGAACCGTTCCTCGTCCTTTGGTGGTCGCTCATCATCTTACAGTAGCCGTGGCTCGTCGTCCTTTGGTGGCCGCTCATCATCCTTTGGGAGTAGGGACAGGTAAGCTTCTCAAGACCTCTGATATAACATAGCAAACTGCTATTCTAGATGCACACTATTTAGGTATAGTTCTTAGGTAATTCATTTTGACTTTGAGTTATGTGATTCTCCTTTCATGAAGTAGATGCACAATCAGGATACAGTTATCTGAACCTCGTCCATACATGTTCATCTCATTAGTTGATGCACTTCTGTTAACCATTAGCTTATACTAATTGATTTTGAAAAACCTGATGATCTCTCTAAACTTAACTGATTTTGTTATTTCTGGTAGATTAGCATATAAATATGAAAGCCTAATGTTCTACGAATTAGTGTTGACCAGTGGAGTAGTTTGTTAGCTAGCTAATTCTGCTGCAGCATATTCTTTCCTTCCCTAAATCATGATCAGAATTACTTCTACATTTTTTCTCATATACCAATAACCAACTTCACTCTAAAATCCATGCATGATGATCTTTCTATTTCTAAAACTAACGAGCTCCCACCACTTGCAGTAACAGAAGCTTCAGCGGTGCTTGCTTCAACTGTGGCGAATCAGGGCACCGAGCATCAGACTGCCCAAACAAGTAGATGGCAGAAATGACATTCTTCCCAGCTGCATGGGTTCGCTCCATTCGGGCCCGATCGGCTTGCAACAAGTGGCTGGGCAATTCAAGGCACGCCAAGAAAGAAATCGAAGCCCACCCCACAACAGCTGATCCATACTGTCCAATGTTACTGCATGACACGGACCTTATGCTAGCTTCAGTTTTGTGTGGTCACTTCATCATGAAGATTTTGGAACGCTGACTACCAAAGGAGCTGCTTCAGTTTATTCATGTAACGCAGGTTCTACAGTGATATGTTTTCCTTTTTGTTGCCGTTTGAAAGATCTTGATAGAATGTTAACACCAGACCACATGAACCATTGGTGTTGCTGCTGCTACACCATTGGGACAGACAGACGATGTCGTCGGAATTGTTCACGCAAATTAGAGTGACTGTTGTGCTTTCATACTATGTCATCAACTTTATATAACTGTCTGGTGAAATATCAGAGTTTGTTGGAGAAATATTTGGCCGCTTTGTTTTCTCTCTCTTTTTCTGTGTCACACGGACTTCGCAAAATTATATTACGTGTCTGGTCAATGCAGCGTACAGTACGACTGCTGAAGTAAACCACATCTGAATCAATTCAACCTGGTTGTTGAAGGTTGGCCAGTGCGGCAAAACTACCACCACGAACCGAAATCAAACGATTTTATGTTGCTTGGTAGAATGGTAGTACGATGGATCGATATTTTGCTTGCCGGAATGTGACGAGTGCCACGATGCGCTCGCGTGCTGTGCGAGGGTTGGGGCTTGGACGCGGTCGCAATTTGCAGCAGGGCTTCAGGGATCGGGAAAAGGCAAGGCTGGCCGGTGGGGTGGTTGGCGATGATATACCGAACTATGGCGTCACGTCAAAATTGATGTTCAGCTTCAGCCGCTGTACTAAATAACTCATCAGATTTGGCATTCTGGCATGGCAAACACGCGGCTGAGACCACAGACCACAGACCATAGAGTATGACCATGTAACAGTCGCTGTTCCATTACGACCATTACATCTAGCGCGTCTGCGTATAAATCCGAACCAAATCTCTTGGTCATTTTTATTGCAGGATCCTACCGCGTGCATCTTTGCAAGGAACGGTCCATCCAGTTAAAACGAAACGATCGAGGAGGCCAGACAGTTTCACGGCGCGAAATGATAGCCGCGAGCCGTGGCTCGTGATCCTGCATATTCCTGCATGCAGCATTGGTGCACAAGAAGATGCTTCGGTTGTACAACAGGCGCACGCACAACGTGCCGTCTCTGTCGTACCGCGCGGCACCAGGTTGCCCGCTACCAGTCGCCGGCCGTGCGCGTCACCTTTCGCTGGCGCAGGCCCCAGCATGGCGGCATCTCTCCTCCTCTCACGGATTGCTCATGCAGCCGTCCATCCATCACGCGCCGTGCAAGGCTGCAGAACTGCATAGCCAAGCCTGTCCGATCCACGTCGACGCCAGTAGCGCTCAAAGATCGTAAGCGCGGAGGTAATACACATGACTTTGCGGACACGCGACGTGTCAAAATGTGCATGTAACAATCGATAACAGGCCTTAACTTAAGAAATACAGTTCTTTTTTTTTTTGAGAGGGAAAGAATTACTCTTGAAGACGCGCAAGCATCAGGATAACCGTCAGGTACATGTGTAGAGCTTCGAGTCAAGTAGATGCATCATCACGCACGATTGTCAAAATACAAGGCAACTTTTCTCTTCCAGAAACATGACAAATGTGTATTGACTGTCATCGTGATGCAGATACACATGATGTGGACCCTCTCATTTTTCCCCTCTCCCGGGCCGGCTCCAACACACGTATGCGTGGTACAGGTAGGGAGTGAGAGGAAAGCTACATTAGTAGCAGTATTAGCGGTTAGTACTCGCAGTATGTTAACAAGGGTTGACTTGGATCCGCAGCTGCCGTTGTGCGCAAGACATGTGGAATCGAATTTCTGGGGAAGACGTACTTGACGTTACACGGTCACACGCACGCAGCCGTCTAGAATAGCACTCGCCGCTTAGACCGCACCAATAGTTTATCAAGTACCCGAAGAACTATTTCTTTGCTCAACCTGGGTTAACAGCCAGATTAGGTTCAGGCTGGGGATCGTACACGAGCACCTGCAAGTAATCAGATCAATTATATGCACTAAAATGCGCTGTTGACGGGGAACGTACTACTGGGAATCTGGGATGGTTCATGGTATATTTCCTACCTCATGTCTCATGCGGGAGCGGATCGTCTGATGTTTCGCGTTTTACTGCAAGCTCTTGCAGTAAGGCACATCCACCGTCCACTATATCGTACGGTGGTCTTGCCTCCTCGCTTCTTTCCTTTCTCGTCCTCTCCGACGGCAACGGAACTGCGTGGTCAAGCGGCAGCAACAACGACGAGGGAGCACGTAGAGGCGGCGGCGGCGACGGCCATTGCGAGCTAGCGTGCGGAGGCGGCGGCCTCGTCTTGGGCCACGGCAAGCAGCGCGCGGCGGAGCCGGCCAAGCTCCAACCAAACAGGAAAGCGCAGCTGCCATTTGATGGCTTCTTCACGGGTGAACCATTGTCAATCTCGCCGAGGACAACCATGACGAAAACGATTCGGCACAGGCTGATGTTCCATTAATCAATTGCTCATCGATTTTGTAGTCTGAAGCTCGATTCGGCGATGAGAGGCAATCCGGAGGGCAGTCCAGGGCCACGACGAGCGAGCGCTAGCTGAGGCAGCGACCTCGGCGAGCTACCGCGCGGAGGCGGCGGCCTAGGTGGTGAGGTCGTCACACTTGTAAGGCACGTTCTGCGGACCTGCGCCAAGGCTTTGAGGCAGGCAAGGCGCACAACGGACTCGGCGAAGGAGCCACGGTGGTGCTGCGGAGGCAGCGTTCCTCGTTGAGCTTCGCGGCGAAGTCGAGCGCCGTTGCTGCCGCCTGGGAAGTCCCGGAGAGAAGCGAAGGAGAAAGGAAGAGACAGGAGGGCCGTAGGATGCAACGGACGGTTGATAACGACTACTGCACGCGTGCAGTAAAATGGCGATCCGCGCCCGTCTCATGTAGTACACGCGTTCCTCGTCCTCCTCGTCGAATTGATGCTGGCTAGCAGCATTCGTCCAGCAACGGGTTACTACAGAATATTATAGGCGAATCACATGCACATTTGATTCTGATCCCCCCATTTTGACAAACTCGGGTGCTTAATTATTTACTAGGTTTTCTGGAATCGGCAGGTTCCGACGCACGGGGGCCT
>LAPY01003444.1:22858-42484 GCA_000970635.1 Eragrostis tef | reverse complement strand
CGTTCCCGGGGTTGAAATCTAGCCGCCATTTTACATGGAGAGAGAGGGGTCGATGGGGATATCTACGAGGTACTTCACAGCGACGGAGGTGGCTCGGGTACCAGGGTGCGTCGGCTATGGCAGGTGGGGTCGGAGCTCGGTCGGAAACGGGCGTGCGATGGAGGGAACTTGAGGAGCAGTGGGCTAAACTCATCGCGATACTGCGGTTCCGTAGGACGCGACGGAGAGATCCGAGATGGCTTGACAGCGTGGATTGATGAGCTTCTCGGCGCCTCGGCAATGGCGACGGCGGCGCGTAGGGTTTGCGGGGAGGTGCTCGAGGCGAGGGCTGGTGCGGCGGCATGAGATGCTCAACGGCAACGCCATGCTTGGAAGCCTATTTATATTGAGATCGGGCGGCGCCGGAGGGGATCGTGCGGGATTGGCCGCGGCGGCTGGGCTTGGGCGCAGCGACGGGGGTGACATGTAGGTCCCGCGCGTCAGTGACAGCGTGAGGAAGGAAGGTGGGCTGGCGTTTTGTTGATCAAATGATCTTGACTGATGCGGCCCAACAGAAAAAACAAAAGTGAGAGAGGCAGGCTGGGCTAGAGCTTAGGTAGGCTTTCGGCCTGAATAGGAAAATATGCGTGACTGAAGTTTAAAGGCAAAATTATGCAGCACGGCTTAGATCGACAAATTGGAAGCACCGGTCCGTGATGTCAGATTGGATTGGAAGGTAGGTGGCTTCTAGCCGGCGACAATGGAGCGATCGCCTCGCCATAATTTAGCTTGCTGGACGTACAAATTTGGCTTTGTTTTTTCTCTTTCTTTTTTTTTTTTGAGACCAGCTTTGTTTTTTCTCTGAATTTGTAGTCCATCACCACCTTGCATATGTGATATGTGGCAAGGATGCAAAAACTCTCGTGTCCTTCTCTTCCAGAAAGAACGATTTCGAGCATCAAATGTTATTATCCACTATGTGATCTGACTCATTTCACTGCACTAGAAATATAATCATTCAATATCATGCAGTTCACAGAACCATATGTCACACAATTATTTATTGTAGTCCTCTAATATGTTGCATCTGCAGCATAATCAGTTTAGTTTCGCCAATGAACTCTCAAAGGGAAAACCGTGTAATATTCACTCGTGAGCATACTATTATGTCCAACAAGTGACATTATTTGTTTAAATTTGCAGTAATAAAGATACTACTTTGCAACAGCTGCCTTCCAAATTAAAATGATGTAAACCTTTATGAGCCATTTTTTCTGGGCCATCATTATTATTAATGGGAAATCAGATGGGGTAGCCCCCCCCCCCCTCTCCCTGCGCGTTGACCAGTCAAAAAAACCTAAACCGCAGTTTTTTTTTCTTCCTACAGGCAACATTGTAGTACACTGCATTTGCAACATAGTCTAAAGTAGCCCTGCTAGAAGAAAGAATTAGCACGCATGGCAATT
This sequence comes from Eragrostis tef, assembly GCA_000970635.1. NCBI lineage: Eukaryota > Viridiplantae > Streptophyta > Magnoliopsida > Poales > Poaceae > Eragrostis > Eragrostis tef. The sequence goes on along the minus strand of LAPY01003444.1, from coordinate 41,039 downwards.
GTTTTTTCGTGCAACAACACTGTATTGTGACAGGTAAGCAAATGTATTTGTGACACGAACTAATCAACACCAAAACAGCCTGTGCAAATGTGTATTGCTGTTGATTAGTTCCCGGTTTTGAGCAGGCTGATATACTAGATAGGTTAGAACTCTCAACAGTGACAGGCAACAGGAGATCAAACGTGTTTTAGTAGGGCATTAAATTCAACCTACCTGACCTTTTATGAAGCAAGCGGCGGTTACTAGGGACTGAGCCCTGGTTGCATATATGAAGCCAACCTTGGCTAGCCAGTAGCCCACTCTCAGCAATCTAATCATCAAACACCACACAAATCAGAAATGAGCCTATGACACATGACACGATGCAACCTGAGCGGCCAAGCCCGCACATTTCTGCTAGGTCGTCTTTTCAGTTAAGGTGAAAAATGCATATGTTAAATTGAGGTCGATTAGTCATAGAACATGGATAATATTGCATCTCATTAAAATAAGTCATGTAATGAAATGTGTGATGTGTTTCATCAGCAGCCCCTAATATTTGTAGGCTTTTGCCAACTTGGTTACAAAACCATGCTATTCAAAAAGCAAAAAATTAATTGCAACATAGGAGTATTTTTTTAATACCCACAGTTGATTTTGCCCCTGCCGATTATTTTTTTTCAAGAGAGAGGTCAATTGCAAGCCTTGACTTGAAGTGCACTTAATTAAAAGATTTAGACTAGTCTTTTCATAGTCCACTAATGTTGTAGACCCCATTTCAAACTGAAGTGGTCCTTATGGTGCCATTAAACCTTTCAACATTGGTTGCGGAAGAAATTAGATGGGGATAGCTGTTCAACCCAACACCTAATTTTAAGGTTCAACAATTTAAAGTTCCCAACCTTTGTCATCGATGTGAAATACCATCTTAAAGCATCGGCTTATTTCGGTCATATTGTTTTGGTATTTGTAATGGCTCCGATGTGGTCCTTGCATTTTGGCAGATGTCTTTCTAGAGAAAAAGACAAGCTTAAGTCGTATTTGTAGCATCGAACCAAACTGGAACAGAAAGGAGATGGCCGTAGACTCGACTCAAGCTCAGTCTGTTCCAATGGCTAGGACGGGTACCATACTAAAGTTGCCATTCAATCTAATATTCAAAAGCAAAATTCTGCAACTTGACTGATCGGTACCGAATTTATGCTTCCTTCAATTTACCTAACAATCCCTAGGGAGCCTTAACTATATATTTTGTGAATTCACAAAATATAATTATTATTCGAATAATAATTAATTCAAATATGTAAATGAGTACATTTTTGTATAATATTCAATATTTGTTTTCCTTAACTGGTATACCATCTGGTAATTTGATGTGCTCCAAAGATCCATAAGGTGGTGTTTGGATAAGAGGTGGGAAAGGGTTAGGGAAATAGGCCTGGATATGAAACAAGGGGTTTAGGATGGGAAATTCATTTTTATTTCCATTACGTTGTTCGGATCTGATTTAGGTTGGGATAAGGATAAATTATTTTTTGGACAAAATTGCTCTTTACATAGGACACGAGAAAGGGAAAACGGATCAGAGTTCAGATGAGTTTTTCGCACCTGCAGGGGCTGCAATCTTGTTATGGGACGATCTTTTAAGCACAGAAGCATCGCACATAAAAGTTATGGTTGATTTTTTTTTAGATAATGAGAAAAGATGTCCCGGCCATCACCTCCAAAGAGGCTAGAGCCAATTATTACAAATGTTGTTGCAGCACGTCCGTCTGCCAAACACCACATGATAGAAGAATAAAACACCAATAGTTTAGATGAATGACATGTCTAAGACATAATTCTATTACTAAACCTCAATCTATCGTGAGCGAAAATCTGCATCACCGTAGTCTCCAATCTACGGCACGTCCAATGTGTTTCCCTGTAGAGCACCTGCATATAAGTTTTAAGTGGAGTGCCATCAAAAACTATATCATTCCTACTTAGCCATATTGCCCAACACAAAGCCGATGCACCAACAAGTAGTTGTTTCTTTAATTTAACACCCACCCTAGCTAACCAAGCCCCAAACATATGGGAAACATTATTAGGCGGAACTAAATCAAAAGTGAAATGAACCACTCTCTAAAGAAATCTAGCATAATGACAATCGAAAAAAAGATGTTGAATACTTTCATTTTGGTTGCATAAACCACACTTTGCTCCTATTCCAATTACGTCTAGCTAGATTATCCTTTGTAAGCGTCACCCCTTTGTATAAATACCACATAAAGATTTTTATTTTTAGCGGCATTTTTAGTTTTCAAAGACCTTTGTTCCTCTCAATGAATCCATTGTTGATAAGAGAATTATACATCGAGCTGACAGTAAACTGACCATGCTGATGTAAACTCCATCTAAACATGTCACTATTATCGTTAAGTTGAACATGTGCTACTGTAAGAACAAGATTTTGCCATAGAACTAAATTATTGCCACTTAGCGTTCTACGAAAAGAAACATTAAGTGGCACAGTACTAACAACCAAAGCTACAGTAGCATGTTTCTTTCTTATGATATTATATAGAGAAGGATAACGGCCTTTAAGAATCATATTCCCTACCCACTTATCTTCCCAAAACCGGATTTGTTGTCCATCATTAAGATGATAAGACCCAAGTGCAAGGAAATCATCCTTAACTTTCATCAGACCCGCCCAAAAGTGCGAGTCTCCCGGTTTCCTCTCAACCTGTCCTATTGTTTTATTCTTTAATTATTTGTTTCTCAACAAGTCTGGCTATATACCTTTCTCATTTACCAACTTAAATAGCCACTTAATCAGTAAACATCTATTTTGTATGTCTATATTTTTAATACCCAGTCCACCTTGATCCTTTGGTTGACAAATTATACTTCACTTAGTCAATCTGTACTTCTTCTTATGGCTATCGCTTTGCCAAAAGAACCTAGATCGATAATAATCTATCCGCTCTAGAATTCATTTCGGAACTTCGAAAAAAGATAACATAAACATTGTCAAACTTGTCAAAACTTAGTTTATAAGAACTAATCTCTCCCCAACAGACATATGCTTGCCTTTCCAACTACTTAATTTTTTCTCTATCCGTTCCTCTATCGTCTTCCAATCCGCATTACTTAATTTCCTATAGTGCATAGGAATGCCTAAATAACGGAAAGGATAAGTCCCCTTTTGGCAGCCAAATAGTTCAGAGTATTGGTTTTCAAATTCCTTTGCTTGGCCAAAACAGAACAATTCACTCTTATAGAAATTAATTTTGAGACCAGATTGTTGCTCAAAAGTACACAAGAGCAACTTCATATTCTGAGTATGTTCAAAATTATGGTCCATAAAAATTATAGTATCATTGGCATACTGTAATATAGATAGCCCGTCTTCTACCAGATGCGGTATTACTCCTGCTATTTGACCATTATCCTTTGCACGCTTAATTAAAATTGCAAGCATATCAACTATAATGTTGAATAAAATAGGTGACAGCGGGTCACCCTGGCGTACTCTTTTTTTTTTGGAAGGTACTTCCTATTTGGTCGATTATTGTAATCCCTACGTGGCCTTCATTAGTGAATTCAGTTATCCACTGACACCATTTACAAAGTTATGGTTGATATGTTGTCACCATCAATCAAATAGCCTGGAACACTAGTTATCTTTGGTGCTTGCAACAAACACTTTCATGTTTCATCAACGTGTCACTTCATCAACATTTGCAGCTCCATATTTCGTATGCTGAGCGACGACCGTCTGCTTTTTATTAATCAGTAATGACTAAATCACAAAAAAAAAGTAATGTCTAGCTATATATATACAATCGTGCTATTCCGGTGTCCTGCACGTTATTGAAAATTTGGTCCATTTAATGTTCTGGTGACATAACATTCAAGATCCTGTAGTTCGAGCACTGGAGTGGAGTGTGACATCAGAGGGTGGCTCAGGACGTTAGCTAAAATGGAAGTGATTATATATGTTTCCCACGTTGCAGTGTGACAAATGTTCAACAAGTACATAAAAGGAGGAATAGCGATGTGAAAGTGAAACTTTTGTAAATAGGCTTCACCGTCAAATGTTTCAAATTTTGAGCAGAGGCTGGAATATTGAAATTTATTTCCTTTTCTAAAAAAATGTAAACCATTCCTTTTCTCAATAGTTTGAAAGGATCCGAATGTATCTGGGCTTTTATAAAATAATGATACCCTCAAACGTGTGTCGATTAATTGAAGTAACCTTTCATGATCTACCTTTAGCTGTCCAGCACGAGTCCATCAATCACGACGCAATCAACGGTACCAAACTGGAACCTGGGTAGTGCTACAAATTGTACCCTGACATGTATTTCTCAACAAGAAGAAATGGCCCAACATCTACTCCGTATTTGTGAAATATTAGACAACAAAACAACTAAATTTATTTATTGAAATAAAACCATAAATTAAGGTAAGATGATATGTATTTTGCATTCTTAAAAGCATAATTATGTGTCTCAAGATTGACAAGGTTTCTTGAATTTTACTTTTACTAAAGCCTTGCACAAGCACACGAGCCCAACGCTTTTTTTTTTTTGTGGATGGAAGCGTTTGCAAAGGTTAGGTGAAGTGGAGACATTGCTAATAAACAACGCTAACCACAAATAAACCTGAAACAAAAATAAGCCAGTACTGTGGTTTTTATTTACATATGATAATTGCTAATGTTCACGTTTATACTTTGAGGCTACATTTATCAAACATACTTCAATCATATCTTCATTTCTGGCCCAAACACTTTTACAAAAAAGTACTTCTGATAAATAGAAAAAAATCAAAATATTATATGTAAATTGTGATTAGTATAATACCATCACAATGAAATAATTTCCAATATACAATTTTGAACTCGATTATTTTTATCATAATACATCAACAAAGTCAAACATATACATGATGCGATTAAAAGTTTGATTGAAACGTTTATATGAAATGGCAAATATTTGAGAGACCGGAACAAAGGAAAGCCAGCTACAAACGGCAGTAGTTTCTTCGGTAACTTCAGCGGAGAGACAACAGTACATCAGTAGTTTCTTCGGTAACTAGAGCCGTGACACAAAAGTACAGTAGCAGCTGCGTGACAGTACTACATTTACCCTCTGTTGACGACAGGGAGTCAAGGAGGAAGGAACAAGTTCTTTAGTATATATAATGATAGGAGTTGTTTAGTAATTGATGCGGTAATCAAGCGAGCGAGCAAGCAAGCGACCAGACGCCATGAGTGTGCTGGTGCCCGTGTCCTTGAGCTTCCCTGCCTGCCCCGGTACGCAAGCAATCTCCTTCTAATCAAATAATCCAAACCCAAATCACTCGTCTTTGGCGGGCCGTCCCTTCTCTCTTTACAGTCATACACCTAAACACCAACTCATACAACAAGTCCCAGCTAGATCAGTACTGCTACTGCACCAGTAATATCTCTCTATCTCTCTCTCTCTCTCAACTACCCTGCTTTAAACCCGAGCAACGGGTGCGGCGCCGCGGCGCCGGAGGGGCTGCTGCCGCGCGGCGGAGCCACTGCGTTCGCAGCGGTCGGCCGGCGACGTGGCCAAAGTGAGGAGGAGGAGGAGCTGCCCGGCGTGTTTCTTCTTCGTCCGTGAACGACCAGGTTTGCACAAATGCTCTGCTTCTTTCCATTTCCTCTGTTTTTGCCCTGTGAGATCAGCGAATCCCGAAGCTTGGGCAATGGGGGCAGGTGATCCCTGGTGGTGGGGGCAATGCCTGGGCTAGATTCGGTTCAGTTCCAGCCGGATCCGTCGGTATCTCCGCATAAATCTTGCTTCGTCTCGTCGGAATGCTCCATCTTTCGGAGGCCGATGTCATCTCCGGCTTGATTGACAGTCGGTTCCGGCAGGGTTCTTGCGTTAGTGCCGAAAAAAAATGGGCTTTGTTGGTGCCATTTGCCCGTGGGAGGTGATTAGACACAGCAGCGGGTATTTTTCGTTTGTTCTGGGGATTTAATGCTAATTGCGGTGGATCTGAATGCACTGCATCCTGTTGTTTTGTGAAATCTCGTAGCAATTGCGTAGTTCGTGGATGTACTGGTAAGTTGTTTGGGAGCTGAATAATGCAAAAGGTGCTGGCTTTTCCCCTGCAATATGTTAGTTGGTACTTGGTAGGTTCCCTGCTTTAGTGGTTTCTTTTTTGGATTGTTCGGACGGTGTTGATGGGATTGTGGTTCCTCGTGGCATTGAGTAAAGCCACGAATATCTCAGGCTGTTACGATTCACGATGGATCTTACTCTTTGAGCTCTGCTATGAATTTTGCCGGTTCTGGTTATTTTTCTTGTATTAGAACCTTTCTGGCAGTCAACATTGCACAGTGCATCTTTAGTGAAGGTCAAAGTTTTATTAAATAAGAGCAATTCAGTGTGCTGAAGTTCGTAGTGTCGCATTATATCTTGTACTTAGCACATGTTCAGGGGCTGCATCTGTTGTAAATTGCAAAATTATTATACCCTTTGGAGGATTTGGTGGATCTGAGCTGGCTGGCATTGCTTCTTGATCAAATTCAGAGCTTTTGCAGTTGGTTGGATATGCTTTTGGTTGGTTGGTTGTACAATGCTGAAGTGCTTTATTGTTTCTGGGTCCCTTGAATTTTTACTCAATGCAAATTATCTTTAGTGGAAAGATAAAAAACTTTTGGAGGCAACACTATTGTCTTCATTATTTTCTCAAGCTTCTATGGATCTTAGTTGGTCCTGTCTGCTCTTTAATGGTTTAGGCATGGCATATTATTTTCTAAAGTACAACTTTCGTGGAAGTCTTCATTGTTGCATATGGACTCATATGGATAGTTTTGGAGCTTGCTCTTTGTAGACTGGGAGCTTTGCAGGTAATGAGTGCATCTTTGTTCTGCTTGGTGTGTCAACTTCTTTTGTTTGGATCTAATCCCACTTACAAAATGACTTTTTGTTTTTCTTCATCATCATAGTATGGTCCATGTTCTTTTATTGTTCAAATTTCAGCAATTCGTTTTTTGTATTTGTGATGTTGAAAATTATGTAAGTTTGTATCGGCTTGATTTCAGGAAAAGAATGTTGATCCTTGTACAAGTCATAGGCGTTTAAACCAAAGATATTGCATTAGTCACAATGTCAAGGGTACCAAAATGGAAGATAGAAAAGACCAAAGTCAAGGTTGTATTCCGGCTGCAATTCCATGCAACAAATGTAAGTTCAAATACATATGCTTCTATTCTTTTGTTTGGATCCTCAGGACTAATAATAACTTGAAATTATTTCATGTTCTGCAAAACATGCTTTAATGATCTGTTAACAAACATCAATCGCTTTTTGTTGCAGATCCCGTCGACAGGATGGGACAAACTATTTTTGTCTTTCATCTCTGCTGACACAGGAAAGGTAACTGCAAAAACGAATAAAGCGAATGTGAGAAATGGAAGCTGCAAATGGCCGGATCCTATCTATGAAGCAACACGACTTCTTCAGGATCCTCGAACAAAGACATATGATGACAAGCTCTACAAGCTTGTAGTGGCTATGGTGCGTTCTAGTAATTGGTCATTGTTTCTCATATCCTTCGATATCTCTCTTCACGTTCTTTGAAATTCCGATGCTGACGTCTATCGAATGAAATGCCGGAAGAATTTACTGATAAGGTACAATGCTTCTTGTGAAACACAGGGAACTTCACGATCTAGTATTCTTGGGGAGGTTGATGTGAATCTTGCCGAATTCGCAGAAGCACTAAAGCCTACCTCAATCGCACTTCCTCTTCGTGGTTGCGACTATGGGACATTTTTACATGTATGAATTTTATAAATTGTATTTTTAGCACAGCAGTCATAATCACAAGCTAGACTTGTATCATGTGGTTAAGGTACTTCCGCATTTTTTCTATCTTTCTAATTTTATTCTTTAATAAACCCATTTCAGGTTACAGCGCAACTTCTCACTACTAAAACTGGTTTCAGGTTTGCTCACAATGCAGCAGTGACTCTTATAGAAAAGAAACTGTTGATTCCAAACCTTACGAACTCCTGCTTGTTACAGAGAATTTGAGCAGCAAAGAGAAACTGGTGCCAGAAGTTCTCAGCAGTTATTGAACCAAAGAAGTCATGATCCTGCAGAAGTTGCTGCGGCCTCATCAGACATTTACACTGATAAGGTCAGTGAATCGACCTAGTGATGTGTCAGTATTATTTCTGTGGATCTTTTGATAGAGTTGCCTGGTTCATGCTTACTATACTCATCTTTATCATTCGAAATAGGTCAATGCAAGGATCAAGCTAAAGGAAACTTCTGTGGGGTTCCCTGTGGTGGAAGATTCTGCAGGGTCAACGGAAGACTATGAAAACTCATCACATACCTCAGATGGCATTTTTGCTGAAAAGAACGATCCATATGGAGGACATGAGGTCAGTAGCTTGAGGAGCACTCTCTCGGGTGACTTACCACTATGCTCTACTAGTCAAAGTCCTACACCAGAGAAAGGAGCATGTTTGAGCAAACACTTGTCACCGCAGGGGAGCAATGATTGGACTCATGGCTGGAGTCCTGACTACTCTGCTGATAAAGATGCAGCTGCCGCTCGTGATGACAATAACCGACTCAGAACAAGACTGGAGGTGGCTGAATCAGCCTTTTCTCAGCTTAAGACAGAAGCTATATCTCTGGAGTGTGTTACTGACAAGTTAGGCACTGAAACAAAGGGCCTAGCCCAACAGCTTGCAGTTGAGCTTATGTCCCGGAACCAACTTACCACTGAGGTATCCTTGCTAAGAACTGAGTGTTCTAGTCTAAAAAGGGAGCTGGAGGAAATAAAATCTTCCAGAGTCTTGCAGAAAAGGTCTCATGGAGATGCTTCAGTTAATGATCTCCAAACAGAATGGCTGCAGGGTTTGCAGCTTCTTGAAAGTAAACTGCAGCAGACCAGAAACAATGCTCTCCATGGGCTACAAGCAAGTGATCTTGATTTTCTTCTTGCTGATCTGGGTTCACTTCAGCGTGTCATTGAGAATCTCAAGCAAGGTGTTCAGCCAGAACAATTTAAAGAAAATTGCTATGTAGAAAATTTGGCCCCACCATCAAATGCTGCTCATCAAATGACTACAGGACGCGACCATGATACCCACAAGAAAAGTCCTGGCGGTAGTACAACAACAATAGAGGAGAAAATGTGTGAGCTCTTGCAGAAGTTGGAGGACTCAAAAACTGAGAAGGAGAACCTCCTGGAGAAAATGAGCCAGATGGAGCGCTACTATGAATCCTTTATCCATAAGATTGAGGAGAGCCAGAAGCAGACGGCGATAGAATTGGAAAATCTCAGAAAAGAACATAACTCTTGCTTCTACACAGTGTCTGTCCTCCAAGCCCAAAAACAAAAAATGCATGAGGAAATGAACGATCAGTTAATGAGGTTTGTTGAGGACAGAACAGCTTTGGAATCTCAAAATAAGGAGCTTGAGAGGAGGGCTGTTGCTACGGAAACTGCACTCAAAAGAGTTCGATTCAATTATTCAGCAGCTGTGGAACGTTTACAGAAGGACCTTGAATTACTGTCCTTTCAGGTCCTCTCTATGTATGAGTCAAATGAAACCCTTGCGAAGCAAACCTTCCTAGAAGATTATGAGAATTTGCCTGAAGAACATTCTGCTTTACAAGACTTATGTGGCAATAAGGAACTTGGGCAATACAAGCCTGATGTGAAGCAAATTAGATCTCAAGTGTTTTTAGCAGAAAATGGCACTCTGGATAAAATGGATGGCCAGAGAAATCATCTTGGAGCGCTTAGGATTGAAGAGCTCCGTGCAAGATCAGAATTTCAGGTAGTTAGCAATGCTGATTCACAGGGGAACCACTATAACATGGAACAACCAAAAAGGCCCTCTTCTACATTGGAGGCTGAACTTCTAGAAATGTCTATTGCAAATATTGAGTGGCAGATATTCTCTGACGTGCTACGAGAATCTCATTATGGTGCACTGGATACAATTAAGTGCATTCAGGGAAGGCTGTCCAAGCTAGAAAAACAGCTTCATGACTCTAATGATGATAGGCAATCTCTAGTGCTCAAATTGAACTCTGCATTGGACCAAGTGAAAAGTGTCAAAGAAAGTGAAGCAGGATGCATTTTGAGGTGTGATGATTTGACAGTGAAAAACCAAATATTAGAAGCCAAACTCCATGATATTACAGTTGAAAATGCTCTGTGTATGGAAAAACTCACGGAATGCAAAAGACTTGTCCAGGAACATGAAACGTGTGAAAGCAAGTACAAGGCTTGTGCTGAAGAAAGGAGCAGATTTGAAAACCTCTTAATGAAAGAAAGTCTTCAAACAGATAAGCTTAAGGGCGAGCTCAGATCAATAAGGGAAAATTTTGAGGCAATGAAAGATGAGTTAGATAAGCAATCCTCATTAAACAATGAGTTGCAAATCGTTTCTACCTCTTTTCAAGATCAACTGGGTGACCTGTGCTCTAAAATGGTTTGTTTTAACAAGGAACTCAACATTTCAGGCTTAGATGAGGCTTTTTTGCTACATGAAGTTGAGAGCAAGAATTACACGGCATTGGTGGGAAGCTTGGAATTCTTTCAGCAGCAAATATGTAAGAATGTGCTTCAACTTCGTGAGGAGAAGGAGGTAGTGGAGAAAATGTGTGATGCTCTCCAGAGAAAGTCAGACACGGCCGAATCAGAATTACTTGATATGAAGAGGAAGTTTGTGTGTGATTTGGATGCTACGAAAGAGAAATTGAACTTTTCTGAGCAACTTGTGGAGAAGCTTCAGCAAGAACTGCAGGACATGGCTCATAAACTTAAGATTTGCTCTGATTCTCAAGAACAATATTCTATTACAAATAGTGACTTAACATCAAAGTTGTCACAAATAGAAGCTGAGCTACAGCATGTGACAAGTGAGAATGAAGCTCTTGTTGAAAAATTGAAAGAACATGGTGCCACTGTAGAGGAACTCGAGATAGCCAAAGTAAGTATTGCAGAACATGAGGAGGATACCAGAACCTTGACCCTGTCTTTACAGTCTAAAGATGAGTCGTTGATGCATATGGAAAGAGAAATCAGACGCTTACAAGATGCTCTGCGATTCACTGATGAGAGTTTGCTAAGGGAAAAGAATATTAAAGGAGAACTTGAATCTGCCCTTGCAGGTCTTACATCACAGCTTGGTGAGAAGGATCAGGTTCTGCATTCTTTTGATGAACATAAAACAGAGTTAATTCATATGAGAGACCAAATTTCGGTCATGGAAAAAGCGAACAGTTTAATGCAAGATGCACTCTCGCAGAGTGAGAAAATTCAAAGGGACCTTAACTATAAAAATTGTGCTCTCCACTCCCAGCTTTCAAATGTGGAAAACCAGTTAGGAATAGTTCTTGAGGACATGCTTTCCAGTGAAATTGAAGCTTGTTATATGAGAAGTCAGGTAAGAGAAGCTTGTGTGCAGTTTGATTTGTTACAAAACGACCTTGAGAAACTTAAACTCAAAAACAATGATGCTGATGAATTATTACGGACATACATGTCTACTGAGGCAGAATTAACTGAAAGAAATGCTACACTTCAAGCAGCTGTCCGTTCTCTTGAAATCGACCTTTCCAGTGTTATTAAAGACAAGGAGGGACTTGAAGAATATATTAAAGGAAATATGGAAGCATTGACTCTAGTTCATAATAACAAGTCTTGTGATATATCAGTGGCAGTAGATGCAAGTGAAAATGTATTGAAGCATGAAGATGAGATTTCAGAGCTTAGAGCCTTGTTGACTGATCTTGAAGAGCAGGTTGAAGATGTCAGGTCTTCAAAAGACGAGGTTGAAATTTTGAACTTGATTCTTCGTTCAAAGTTGGAGGAACAACACACTGTGATATCACCATTACTGCATAATCAGGGATGTGAGTTGAAACATTTAAAAGAACAGAACAATGATCTCTCTCAAAAACTTGCTGAACAAAGTCTGAAGGCAGAAGAGTTCAAGAATTTATCGATCCATTTAAGAGAGCTAAAAGAAAAGGCTGAAGCTGGAAGAAAGGAGAAAGAGGGGTCACTATTTGCCATGCAAGATTCCCTAAGAATTGCATTTATGAAGGAGCAGTATGAATCAAAGGTTCAAGAGCTGAAAAATCAAGTTTTATTCTCTAAAAAACATACTGAAGATATGCTGCTGAAGCTGCAAAGTGCTTTGGATGAAGTTGAAACTGGGAGGAAAAATGAGATTGCACTTGCTAAGAGAATTGAAGAGTTATCGATGAAACTTTCTGAAATGGAGGCAGAGATGCAGGATTTATCAACTGATAAAAGGGACTTGTCCAATGCTTATGATAGCATGATGACAGAGCTGGAATGCACAAGATTAAACTTAGATTGCTGCAAGGAAGAAAAGCATAAATTTGAAGTCTCTCTTCTAGAGTGCAGCGAGGAACGTGACAGAATAAGGGTAGAAATTGATTTGGTTAAGAGTTTGTTGGAGAATATGGCTTTAACCAACAACAACACATCACATAACAATTCTGGATCATCACATGTTGAGCACATTCCGGTTGAGTCTGCCTCAAAGGTTACACCAAATACAACAGAAATGGCTTCAGGGTTACAGGAAGGTGAAATTCAGAGTACAAGTTTGTCATCAAATATGTCACAAGGAATAGAGAGTGTTGGGGAGTTTAATGAGCTTGAATGTATCAATTCTATGGCGCACAAGAACTTGGAGGTAATCTATCAACAAACTGTTAGCCTTTAGATTAATTTTACTTATTGTCAAGCTTGTAGCAGAGCAATGGCAAATAGCAGCATAAATGTTATTTGCCATTCTCCAACATGTTGCAACTCTTACCATATATCAGAGCTTACATTCATCATGTTCTTGAGATGTATGGAACATAATCCAACATGTGAAATTATAGAATAAGGTTGCCTAGCGCATAAAGTATTATAAGTGACAATTGGCCAGCCTTATGACATGTCAAAATGGCTAAGTCAGCTTAAAAGTATATTTATCTCAAACTGTAGCATGATAGTGCTTATTCTTAAAAAAAGATTCAGTATTGTTGATTGGCCTGAGAGTATCAGACGTTTTCCTCTTTATTAGGACTTGTCTGGCCTTTCAGGTGAAATTTGACCTGGCCCATACAAGCCCAAGCTCAACTGACATAAAATATCGAAATCTAACATAACTTACAACTTTCCCAAGCCTAAGATATTTCATCATTTGTCCGGACTTATCTGATCTAGCAAGTAGGTAAAGCACATTGTGAGTTCTATAACATATTTCTGTACAGTATTCGTAAACCAGCCGTCCTAACTTTTTTTTTTCTAAACTTGAGTGCAAATTCGACCCTTGTCATATTGTTCCACAATGAATAATATTTATCGCAGTGACTGCATCCTAAGCTTACAGTATTTTCCTGTTTGACAGAATTGTCAAATGGAATATGAATCAACTATAGCGAACCATTTGAATGCCACCAGTAGCATTGAAGACATATCTAAACAGCACAAGAAATTAGCGAGTGATTTGAACCATTTCCAGAAGGAGGTATGTTGAAATTTCTTAAAGTACATTGTTTCAGGTTGTGATGCATGCTATGTTCATGAGAAGTGCAAGTTTGCAGTGTTAGAACTAGATACAGGGTTCTGACATATTGCCACATGTGGATTACACAAATGAAGTGATGTCATGTAGCATATACAGGGTTCCGACATATTGCCACATGTGGATTACACAAATGAAGTGATGTCATGTAGCATTTCATGTGTTCGTGATAAACAAAGTACCCACCCACAACTAATCTGATGGTTGAATAAAATGTCTGATTACATTTAGACATTTTTTTAAAAAGTGTCAATATCTATGGTATGATGTGGAAGGGTGCTGATGTGTTGGAATTTGTTCCATTTGCAGCTGGAAAGATTGAAAAATGATAATGTGTCTCCTCTTCTTCCTCTGGACATAAATCTGATTGATCCATCACTCAGTGGTTTGGAAAGGACATTATCACAACTTGAAATGGTATGCCTCGAGTTCTGCATCATAGCGTTAACCTGTAACTTGTTTTCATTTTTGCATGTGTTGTTACCGTAGGCAAATGAGCATTTGCAAAGTGTCTTTCCTTCATTTAAAGAACTTCCTGGTTCTGGCAATGCCTTGGAAAGGGTACTGGCTTTGGAACTTGAGCTCGCAGAAGCACTCCAAGCAAAGAAGAAAACAGACATCCTTTTCCAGAGGTAACTAGTATATTTTGGAAAGATGGTTTCTTTTATTTCTTGCCTGCTGATCTGATTAAGCATGTTCCTCATTAGTTTTTTGTCTAAATAACGTGAACACGTTTTTGTGACCATTCTAAACATTGAGCCAGCTAGCATATGATGCTTGAGATTCTATTGTCCCCGAAAAAATTGAATTGATAATTGTTGACTTTTGTTCTTAACCTTTTAATGTTTTGAAGTATGAGAAATCCTTCACTTGAAACTAGCTACAGAAATCGTTCAAAAAAAAACTTAGCTACAGAAAAGTAATACCTAGCTTTTTTGAAAAACAGTTAACGGCCATGATTTTATGGGAAGATAATGAAACAAGTCCATACCCACAACCACAAAACTGGCAAAATGAAAGGTTGGCAAAACCTACGGCTGCCATGTTTAGGTGCTAAATAAATATAAAACCACCCAATCCAGCAGATCAAACTGTGATTCAGTACAACAATGTCACCTTTACTGAAACTAGTAAATGAAATTCAACAGATCTTGTAATTTTAATTCTTTTCCCCTTGCTAGTTCGTTCCTGAAGCAGCACAATGACGAAGCAGCAGTCTTTCAAAGCTTCAGGGACATCAATGAACTGATACAAGATACAATTGAGTTGAAGAGAAGGCAGGTAGCAGTAGAAAACGAGCTGAAAGAGATGCAGGGCAGGTACTCGGAGCTCAGCGTGCAGTTCGCAGAGGTGGAGGGAGAAAGGCAGAGGCTTGAAATCAATCTGAAGAACCGAACACCCAGGTAATCATCGGAACGAAAGGGAACTAAAGAGGGGAAAAAAATGTCAGCTAGTTGCAGACTTTGTAAACATCTTCTGTGACGGCAACGGAATACTTTTTGTAATGTAAATATCAGTAGTCTCAGCATCTGTATTAATTGTAGAGTTGCTTGTGGTATACATAAATGTAACATCTTGTACAAGATCCTTCAGGTCAGAAACAATCATGTTAATTAGTTGTTATGTGCCAACAACCAGCAGTCTTTCAAGAGTACATTCACATTTGTAGGCAGCACTTCGCAGGTTTTATAGGGTATTTGACGTTGACTGGATCGGCTTTGATATGGTTGGCCAATGAAAGGAAGCTTTTGCCTCATTTTCTTCGATGAAATGTTCTGATATGAAAACAATAGATCCCTGTGCAATAATGCCATGTTTTTGACATGTAATTTTTGTTCATGATGTTTCCTCGTGTAAGACTGAATAATTAGACTGGTTGGTAAAGGTTTGGATTACATCAACCAGAAAGTTGACATTGTAACTCTCAAATATTTCTTGACGATTACACATGTTTCTACTGGTGAATCCTATGACGTTTCCCCTTGATTAAATGTTCATAACTAATTGAATACTTTTAGACTGTTTTCAACTTGAACTGCATGGTTCCTTGCTAAATAAAGAAGAAAAAAGGAACAGGCTGATTTGAAAATTCTACCAGTTCTCGTTCACATATTCATATGCCATGCGATTACCGTACCTGCCCAACATCGCAAACTTTGATTTTCTTTCCACAAATTTTCTGTTCACAGTAATTGCCGACAATTAAGAGATAATAACGTTGCAGAAGTGACAGCAAGAGTCAATGAAACTAGCTGCCAAGTCTCCAGATGACTACGGCTGTACCTATACTCGAGAGCTTCCCAAGTTTGACCGAAAATATTTCAAGATATGCCGGCGACTGATGCAATGTGTGTAAAGCATCACGTCGGCATATATCCTTTTCATACTAGTACTCCGAACTTCTAGATGCCAAAACTCATAACAAATTGTCCAAAGAATATATGATCTTACATCTGAAAATATTTTGATGCCTTCAATATTGTGTGCCGCAACATCCGCAAAAAGGAAAGAACACAGAAGCAAAGAATAAGTAGATCCAACCGACAGCCATACATGCAAGTAAAAAGTATAGTTTTTAGAAGAAAAAGCAAACCATTCCCAACATCATGCATGAAGCAAACTGGCATCCAAAAGAACTATATTGACTTCAGATGCAAGAATAGAACATATGCAAAGCAGAAACAACAAATCAGGAACATGAACAGATCAAAGCAATGCATCTCATATTGCTTTTTTTTATTATTTTTGTTCTGTCACCTAGGAGCAAATGAAAACCAGATACAAGTCCAGTAAAAGCATCATCTGCACCAAACAAAACAATTCACAGACAGGTTAACGAGTTTTGTCAGTAAAAATAATAATTATGAACCGTACACTTGGCATTTTTGCACATTCTTTCAATGAGAAACCAGAATGAAGTACTAATATGTACAATTTACAGCAGGATGCACAATGAACAGAGTTGAAGACCTGCAACTTAATATACAAGAGTTGAAGCAAATGTGTGCACAATTGAGTTACACAGATTGCACACACATATGTACTTTTCCAGCAGAAAAAAATCTACACTTAACGAATCGCATATCTGACATACAATGTGGACTGTTTGTTCTTTATCACCCCCAGCAAGTTATATGATCTGATCAGTTGTGATCTTGAAACATGTCCACTACACAACTGAGAATTATCTGCACCCAGTAAACCAGGAAAACATGACATGTACAAACTCATATACAGAGCACCTGGCAACTGACAAGTTCAGCAGCTGCAAAATTCTTAGATGCAATGGATTTCCAAACATCTGTTTCCTGCTCCAAGGAGACATCTTGGTTTTGGCATGTTGTGTCAGCTGAAGGGGCTGGCAAATCCATTGGCTTCAGAGAATCTGTTTGCATGATGCTGATTTTGTTGTTTACATCCTTGACGATCAAATGGAGCTTTCCCAGAAATCCTGCAAGCAAGCACGGACTTTCCGATTCAGCAAAGTCCCCAACGGGTACCTGGCTGACTGCAACCTTCCAAGTATCCTCTTGAGGATCATAGATCTTTATCTTAGCTGTGTCAGAAGAAGTTGATGGCTCCAGAGCATACAGTTCCCCATCTAAAACAGCACTTAATTTTGCTCCAGCCTGCCTTGCAGGCCAGCCCTCACCCATGCCCACAGGCATTTCCACCCATGACTTCGTCTCGGGATCAAAAATCTCCCCACCAACATCAACAAAGAATGGCCAGGAATAAAGGCTCTGAGGAACATACAGCTTGCCTCTGTATGAGGTCATTCCAGTAGCAACTGGCTTCAGCAGCTCAGCCAAGAACACTGTCGGTAGAGCTTTTGCTTTGGAGAATGTCATGTCTGGAACCTCAGTCCAAACCCCAGTTCTCGGGTCAAACACTTCAGCAGATTGGAGCGGGGTTAAGCCGTTCTTGCCCTTGCTGATACCACCAACAACATACAGCTTATTGTTCAGCAGGCTAGTCTTACAGAAGGCACGCCCGGTGCTCATCGAGCTCACCTCCTGCCATGAATTCACAAAGGGATCATATCTCCACACGCGTTTCATTGCAGAAGCTCTAGAGAACCCACCCAAGACATAGATGCAGCCATCCACCACCCCAACAGCGCAACCGCAGAATGGGATCCGGTCAATCAGATCCTTCTGACCAAGCCAGCCTCTGATAACATCAGATATCTGGATGCCGGCATTCACCAAATCGCCTAACCGCAAACCTGGGACACCTCTCCTGCACTCTCCTCCCTGACTGATACCAGGCATGAGTGGTAGCCTCTGCCATTGATTGCTAACTGGATCGAAAGCGTGCCACAGTAACCTCTGATCATCCGTCTTAATCAGTATGTACAGCCACTCCTCGTCCACGCCTAGCTCCTTCCTCAGCCTGTACAGGTCGGTGCCGGTAATTGCCACCTTCCAGCTCCGGGAGACAAGCTTGGCCTTCAGGTACCCCATCCTCGGCATCCTCGCGAGGATTTGCAGCGAGATCTCGTCCGGGAGCCCGGGGATCAGCCTTGGGTGGTGGAAGCCACAGGGAGAAATCGACGACAGCCGCAGCTTCTTGGAGGAATCTGGG
>LAPY01003443.1:41777-52577 GCA_000970635.1 Eragrostis tef | reverse complement strand
TATTATTATTATTATTATTATTATGTGATCCCAGAGCCATTATTATTATTAACGAAGGCAGGAGCACTGGCTTTTCATTAAGTAAAAAAAACAGAAATTTACATCTTTGGTTACATTAGAAAGGTTACATTTGTGAATAATGACTCATCTATTGTTATTCGCAAAAAAAAAAGAGTCTATAAGTTGGGCAAGGTTGGGCTGCCCACATGCTCTCTTTCTCAGTGCTATATCTTCCCTGACGAGCAATGACCATCTCTACCAGCTCCGTCGCTGTGTTTTCGAACGTTTTTCCGTTGCGTTCATTACATGTGTCATGCTGTATACTGCTACATCAAAACTCCTACTTTTATTCTTTTGTGTTCCTTCGATGTTCCGGCCAGCTGTGCGTTCCACCAGTCTCCGACTGAATTTATGATGGTGGCTGAATGAGGTTGTTTGTCCCGTTGTTTAACTCTGCTCCACACTTGCAAGCAGAGGTGAAGTGATTTTTCTTGCTCGTTGCTGCAGAGTAGACAGGTTGGATTACATGTCCAGCTTATCGGCCGTTAGGATCTTTTGCTGAATGAACAACCATGCAAAAAACTTGTGCTTGCCTTGTTGTACAATCCTTTTAAGTTGGGCAAGGTACCACTGATTTTGCTGTGTATTGTCCGCTTGCTGTCCAGCTCCACCGTATTTGGTCCGAGCTATCATTCAGCGGTACTCCGCCGCGCCCGCCCCAGTCCTTTTCTTCCTCGGCGCAGTTATTCATACTTCTAGGCTTTACAGATTCTGTAACTAGCTCTTTAGTAACATGATTCTGACTTTTTGTAAGACTATTACTGTGCATAGGTTAACGGGATTCCTTGACACACTTGTTATACAGCCTCTTGCTCAGACTGCTGCTTGTGATAACTTCATGCTCACGCCAACACTGGGGATCTAAGCTGTATGATTGTGTTCTGTCTGATCAAGCTGACTGCTTTCAACACTCAACAAACTGATAAAGCTATGTAAGAATCTGCACTCAGTGTGACTAGCAGGATAGGGGTGGCAAAGGAAACCTCACTTGTAACAATATAAGATATTATAATGGGACAAAAACTCCACAAAACAGAAAAAAAATGGTCAGAATGCTGCAAATTCTTAATCAAAATCTATGGGAAAAATACTCTGGAAGAATTGCCCCTATCACAACACTCACAGATCTTCCTAAGTACACAACGTTGTACCAGTCAAGAAATCTACCTCCAGCCATCAACATCAACCCAGTTACGAACTTACAATATATCATGAGACTGCTGCCGCTGGCGCCGCCTCTGATGATTTTCTAATGACACTAACGAATATGACGTGAGAGGCTATTGTTGAGGGGATCATTGATAACTGCATTCACTGCACCGACCATTTCCTTTGGAGAGCTAAATCCATCAGTCTGAAAGTAGAACAAGTGAAGTATCTTACACATCTTCCAGAATAGCTCCTTACACGGCCTAGGAACAGCACTTTCCTTCCTAAGAACCAATCTCAGCAAGTTTCTCCGAGAAGTGTCTATGGAATTCTGTATCGACCTTTTAGCCGATTCAATAGACAAAGAATCGTCATTATGAAGAACAAGTAGTGAAATACTACCCTCTGCAGTGGTGGACCAATGAATGTAAGCGATGGCTTAACAATACTCTTGTCAAACATAATAATTATAATAAGAACAGGGTTTAATTTTTAGAAACAGTAGTTCTTCTAATAATCTATTTGACTACAGAATTTATGTGGAATGTAAGTGAATTCACAGGGCATAACAAAAGACGAACAGTGGAAATTTTCAAGCAGATATGCTGAATCCTGTTGATAAATGTATGTGCTGAATATGCAGTGGAATTTTGATGCTAAGGGGCCAGAATACCTCAAAACCTTGGATGTCATTGAGGAGACGACCGCAAGTACTCATCATCTCAAATAATTCCCTGCACTCTTTATCTTCGACAACATTCTTGCAGAGCTTTTCTCCAACAAAATACAATGCTGTGAGAACAATAGGGCCTAGTGCAAATGAAACAATTGCATTTTTCATGTATTCTTCAACTGTTGGCACATATTGCCTCTTTTGCCATTCTGCCTCAGTCATCATAGATCTCAATAAATCTAGCCACTGGAGATAAGTTTTGTCAGTTATGAACATAGGGCAGTGCAATGTAAATCGAGCATACATCAAACTTACTATTTCTGCAAAGTGTTTAGTAACATCTTGGCCGTGCACTGCAGAAGCCTTTGCTCCAAGCTGGTTTGCTGTAGTATAAATAGCAGAAAATACTATTTTTACTTGCTCAGAATAAAACATATCTTCATGGTGCTCATGCCACCTAAAACAATTTGGTAAAATAGGGAAGATGAATTAGATATGCATATGAGATCAGCACTAGTGATGAAAGAGGAGACAAAGACATCAAGTTGAAGGCTTGTACTTCTCAACCAATGCTATCAGGTTTTCTAGTTCTTCCTTTGATCCCCCAACATCGAAGAAGTCATCTACCACTGTTGTGAGAATGGCATTTTTGGCCCATGAAATGCGAGTGTCACACAGTTCAGGAGGGAATATCGTAGCAGCAGCAGACAGATAGCAATATGTCATTTTCTGCCGGGCAAACTGTAGCTGGTCCAGCCTGCTCCCTTTCACCCAACTGTTGCAACAACATTCTCCCAGGTCAAAACTTATCCTAATAACAATAGTAAAAAACAGTCTCAACTAAGAATACCTTTCCAGATGCCGAAGTTCATTCTGGTATATAGACTGTGAAAAACTGAAAACTTCAACAGCCAAAGCATGCATATCTCGACTGGCACTATAAGGCCTGATTCAGCAACAAATATAGAATTAGTATGCAACATTCAAATAGCTCGTGCATGATGTAACATTCTTCTGTGAATTAAAATCTCACGAGTATTCTGTCTTTAGAATCAGAGATCCCCTAGGATCAAAATGCTCAATGTTCCTTTTATGTTCTAGACGCTCCAGAGTGGCATAGAAGGGAAATTTAAGAGCATAATACATCTGAAAATACATAAACATAGATTAAATAAACTAAAAGCCCCAGAAGTACGAAAATAAGTTTTAATGTAAGCACCTCTCCAAATATAGGGGCCTTTTGCACTGCATTAAAGCACATCTTATCCTTCAATACGTTGCCTGACCAATAGCCAATATTATCTAAGATCACATCATTTTCTGATAAGCTGACTTTTGAAGCCCTGTATAATTCCAGCACAGATTTTGTATCATCTAAATATCCTTCAAGTGAATCATGGAAAGTGGAAACGTCAGCAACATGTGACAGCTCATCTGCATCAGATTTAAATTACAGGCTTAGTGCACTGAACCAAGTACAAAAGTAGTTCAACAGGGAACTCTAGATGAATGATCTACCTGAAGAAACATCATATCCATTCATCCGTAAAAGGCGAAATGCCATTGCACATGTTGCTATATCCATTACGAGTTCCTCATCTTTTTCTAACCAGCAACTGCAGACCAGATGTAGACTAGTTTGTAAATAAGTAGAGACAAGTTTTAAATCTTCACATAACATCATTACCAATATGCCATATCCAGAATCCTCTTGATTTCGCTGGAAAAGTACTGAGATATTCCCATCTTTTCAAGCACATCCACCATGGAAAGCTGACAATGTATGTTTAGCGGATATATTGCCGGTACTGTAAAAGTTCAATGGCATTAAGTATTTCGTAACAGTACATACACATACTAGCAAGTTCTTGACAAGAAAAAGTACACCAACGCACCTGCACCGCCAGATTTATTGATAAGCAAAGTTAGGTATTGGAGGGTTTGATCACTGTATCCGTGGATTAATGCAGCAGCAGTTGTGGAAGGAGAGTTAAACAATGATCCATTTTTCCTCTGGAACTTCATCACTTCATTCCAGTCCAGCAGATCTCCTAACCCTTCCGCAACATAAGCCATATATGTTTTCCTTCCATAAGAATTATCTGCATCCTGTCTAAAATAAATCAACTGTCAGGATTTCAGTGTGTTACTCACAGGTACTAGTTAAATTCTGGTTATTGATGGCATCCGTAACTGTGGTGGTGGTGGTGGGGGGGGGGGGGGGGGGGGGGGGGGGGGCTGTATTTGCTAGCAAAATTTATGGTTACCTGAAAATAATTTTTAAAAACAATTAGCATTTTCTTTTTAAGAAAAAAGAACACCAAAATAAACTAAGCTGAGACGACAAACACAATCCAATCCATACGTACTAACAATACAAAGCGTTCGTTAAAAAAAACAATACAATGAAACTAGTCACAGAAATACCAACACAAAGTAAACAGAAACAACGATTTTCATGCGAGAATTAAGCCATTCTTTTAACCTTTTCAATTCCACCTCCCGAAGATGAAGAATTGCCTCAATATCATTTTGTCTTACAGGAATTTCTAAACCCATTCCAACGGCAAGGCTGAGCAAACCAGGAAAAGTGATATTGAAACCTATAGGAGCAGCGATCTGTTCATTCATGGCAATATAGAAATTCCTTCCAATGAACTGTATTCCTGTTCCACATATAATAAAAGACGTCAGTGAAACCAGCATCACTATTATCATATAAAACCTTACAAGTGCTGATGCACTTTTAATTATATACCTTTCCGAATGTTCTCCCTGCCAACGTTCCATCTCTTCAATGCAAGAACACATGCCAATGTGGATAAGAGAACATCCTTGTTGACTGACGGTTCAAATCGGTTGGTACCCCAAGATCCATCCTCCTGCTGGTTCTGTAATATCCACTCAACACACTGAGGAAAGTTAGGAGTTTGATCAGAATCCCGCACAGGCACCATAGAAACCCATGCCGTGTCATACGAAGAAGGTGGTAATTCGACTGTCTGGAGCTGCTTCCTTATTCTAATCTCCAGCTCCTTCCAACGCTGCATTTCAGTACGTTATTTCATTAAGAACCACGGCAGGTTGTATACGAATGTAACTATCAAGAATGAGGCTGGTACCACGTTTTGCCTGCTTGCATTTTCTGCTACCAACGCCTTCTTAGCATACGCTGTTTCAAGAAAAAGAAAAAAAAAACAGTTAGGACATCACTCGTGGACAACTAACTCCCAGTCATACAGATATATCAATTAAAAACAACACTTTTGCAAATGCGCACTGGCGTCTGAAAATTGTGCAAGAAAAAGATACAGAAACAAAGACAGACTTCACCCTCTTCCGTACAGATGTACCCGATGTCATGTACATTATGTTTAAATATTGACAGTGAAAGGAACAAGAAGATGACGGACCTCTGATGATACCAGGACGCGAATCTCTGCCTAATAGCCCCGGAGTCACCAGGCATGGTGAGCCGCTGACAGGGTAGAGATTAACGTGATTCATCGGAGCTCAGATCAGTTAAACCCAAGAAACCTTGCTTCCTTTGCCGCCAGCTGAGATTGATTTTTACCCGCTGAAGAAGAACCTAAATGAGGTATGGATGAATGGATTAGATCAGTGCGGTAGCATGCAGTAATGAGCAAACATATCCAAAGAAATAAGTATTTAGAGGAATCAAGAACTGAGTTTTTCAATGCCACAATCACAGCAAAACAAACTGTACGTCTGTCAGAGCAACCCATCCAAGAAAGATCGGGTCACCAACCAGCGGAAGAAGAAATCGCAGATGGAGTGCAGAAGGCTTCGGCGGACGTAGGCCGGCTCGCCGTGTCCCGTCGCCGGCGAGGAGCAACAAATCGCGATTTCGCGAGGCCGAAACGAACAGCAAGTCCGAGAGTGGGAAGGGGGCAATCGGAGGAGAATGAAATGAGGGCGATTCGTGGGAGAAGCTATAAAGGGAATCCCTTCTCTAGAAGACCCCATTACTCGCCCTTCACCTTTCTTTCATCAGTGATGGTGGGCCACACAAAACGCAAAAGCTCTCCTGTGCCATGCCTCTCCCATGTCAGCTTCCACCGGATTGAGGAAAGTTCCTCGTGTGCCGGCCCCTGGACCCCTATACAGAAAAAGAAGAAGTACAGTAACTAGACCTGTCTACTACTCACTCCATCAAGGCACACGACTAGCCTGGATTTGTCCTGTGCGCATCATAAACTTGTCGGAATTCGGAAAGAACAAACAGCACCGTAAGAAGAAGAATATATTTATGGATACCAAATCAGGAACGAAAGCGAATCATGAAACAGCACGCCTCGATTGGGATTCGAGGAGGCGAATGCGAAGAGCAATGGCAGCAATGCCGTACGTCGCGTGCAATGCATGCACTGCACTTATCAATCCTGAATCCTCACGCGCCGACGGGTTCGGCGGACGTAGGCCGGCTCGCCGTGTCCCGTCGCCGGCGAGGAGCAACAAATCGCGATTTCGCGAGGCCGAAACGAACAGCAAGTCCGAGAGTGGGAAGGGGGCAATCGGAGGAGAATGAAATGAGGGCGATTCGTGGGAGAAGCTATAAAGGGAATCCCTTCTCTAGAAGACCCCATTACTCGCCCTTCACCTTTCTTTCATCAGTGATGGTGGGCCACACAAAACGCAAAAGCTCTCCTGTGCCATGCCTCTCCCATGTCAGCTTCCACCGGATTGAGGAAAGTTCCTCGTGTGCCGGCCCCTGGACCCCTGTACAGAAAAGAAGAAGTACAGTAATTAGACCTGTCTACTACTCCATCAAGGCACACGAGTAGCCTAACAAGGCTCGGGCCGATTATTAATTTGTTAATTGAGATGTCCGGCACCGACGAGCGTCGGCTGGTGAAGGAACTTGTGACGGTGTATAGTTGCGAGATCCTCCCAGGCCTGGATTTGTCCTGTGTGCATCATAAACGTGTCGGAATTCGCAAAGAACAAACAGCGACGTAAGAAGAATGATACATTTGTGGATACCAAATCAGGAACGAAAGTGAATCATGAAACAGCACGCCTCGATAGGGATTCGAGGAGACGAGATGCGAAGCCAACAGCAATGGCAGCAGTGCCGTACGTGCGTGCCATGCATGCACTTCTCAATCCTGGATCCTCACGGCCGCGGCCGGCACGCTGCTGCCGCCCGGCGAGCGTTTCGCCATGGCGCGCGACCAAGTCCCTCCCCGATCGACAAGACACCGCTTCGAACGCCTCTGCAGCTGGCAATCTCGACACGTACGCATTGGCTCCTCCGCCGCCGCTCCGACTCGCTCACCGTTCGATGCATGGTCATGGATGGAACATTTGACTGCGCAAGTTTGGAGATCCTTGCCAGCCCATAGTTTTGTCATCTATGGCAATGCATCAACGTCGAGCAAGCACCAAGCACACAGGTGAGGGGGGTGAAAGTGGAACAAAAACTTGATTCGAGGAACCTAATCTTGTCCTGCGTTTTTGGTGCCAGGCGATAGGCGACAGGGACATCACACACCAGCCTCCCCTCCTGCTGCTGAGATCTGCATCCTCTGCAGTGGCTCACAAAATTCAGGGTACTGTAAGCGCGCAACAGCAAATTGTGTGAGAGCGGCTACAGTGTCCTGAATTAACACTGTAGCGATTACTGTTCAAACAGTTTCCTAGGTTACCGTAGCGACAGTTTGGTACTGTAGCACGCACACTGTATTGTTTGATTTGGACCGTTCAACTCAGATCGGACGGTCGGGAAGGGACACGAGTAGCCTAACAAGGCTCGGGCCGATTATTAATTTGTTAATTGAGATGTCCGGCACCGACGAGCGTCGGCTGGTGAAGGAACTTGTGACGGTGTATAGTTGCGAGATCCTCCCAGGCCTGGATTTGTCCTGTGTGCATCATAAACGTGTCGGAATTCGCAAAGAACAAACAGCGACGTAAGAAGAATGATACATTTGTGGATACCAAATCAGGAACGAAAGTGAATCATGAAACAGCACGCCTCGATAGGGATTCGAGGAGACGAGATGCGAAGCCAACAGCAATGGCAGCAGTGCCGTACGTGCGTGCCATGCATGCACTTCTCAATCCTGGATCCTCACGGCCGCGGCCGGCACGCTGCTGCCGCCCGGCGAGCGTTTCGCCATGGCGCGCGACCAAGTCCCTCCCCGATCGACAAGACACCGCTTCGAACGCCTCTGCAGCTGGCAATCTCGACACGTACGCATTGGCTCCTCCGCCGCCGCTCCGACTCGCTCACCGTTCGATGCATGGTCATGGATGGAACATTTGACTGCGCAAGTTTGGAGATCCTTGCCAGCCCATAGTTTTGTCATCTATGGCAATGCATCAACGTCGAGCAAGCACCAAGCACACAGGTGAGGGGGGTGAAAGTGGAACAAAAACTTGATTCGAGGAACCTAATCTTGTCCTGCGTTTTTGGTGCCAGGCGATAGGCGACAGGGACATCACACACCAGCCTCCCCTCCTGCTGCTGAGATCTGCATCCTCTGCAGTGGCTCACAAAATTCAGGGTACTGTAAGCGCGCAACAGCAAATTGTGTGAGAGCGGCTACAGTGTCCTGAATTAACACTGTAGCGATTACTGTTCAAACAGTTTCCTAGGTTACCGTAGCGACAGTTTGGTACTGTAGCACGCACACTGTATTGTTTGATTTGGACCGTTCAACTCAGATCGGACGGTCGGGAAGGGAGAAAATTCAGATTACTGTAGCGCACCTGAATTTTGTTCTCCACTTCAGGTGATCCCGATCCAGATACGCCGTTTTTCTCAAGGCGAGGCACAGCTTTGGCGGAAGCGCCAGAGGACCGCGTCGAGAACGAAGAAGAGAGGCGGAGCGCGGGCCCGGCAGCCACGAAAGAAGACAGAAGAATTTCGAGCGATCTTGAAAAAAAAAAGAGCCGAAAACTACTGTTTCGAGCGAACGGGGTGCGTACGCGAGTGTCAAATCGAACAGAAAGGCCGAAAACTGGTTGTCTGCTAATTTGTGCTAGACGCTGAATCGAAATGATATACTATATCATAATCTGAATGTGAAACTGAACTTCTCCCAACAACATTGGACGTTAGGTGCAGCTTTGAAGGTTAGGCGGAAATTTGAACTGCTGTTGTAAACAAGTCTCTGACGCAGTTCTTGGAATTGTGCCAATTGTGTTGTTCCATTGCGCATCACATTTGACATTTCTCCATCGCGAGAGATTTTCTCCAGCCACAGGTTCCCCAGTGAGTGAAAGGAAACGTTTCATTTTCAGAGGTTTATTCGGATAGTGAAATGGGGTACCAGACACCAAAGCTCAATCAGCACTCGGTCAGTATGTTGAATGGAAAAGATGAGATTCTTAAGCTGGGGGTGGATAACAATAATATCCAGTATTCTGCAGCAGGAATGTGACCAGAACGTTCTCCAGGAAAATATTGGCTGTGTCACCAGTCAAGATTGCAGAGTGAAGAATCTTTCTACAGCATTTTGGAATGGAAACTAGTATGCAGCAAGATTGATACGAGGATCAGTGTAGTCCTCTGTCAAGATTTTGCAGAGTGAAGAATGTTTCTACAGCATTTTGGAATGGAAACTATGCAGAAAGATTGATACGAGGACCTGTGCAAAGACCGCACCCAAATGGAATTTTCTGCAGTTATTTCAGAGTCTCCAACCACCAGCATTGAAATGAAAGACCACATTCAGAGCAACAATCCACCTCGGATAGCCAAACACGAATGCTGGAGGGCGGAGAGAACAAACCGCGATGCAGCTGAGCTCGACCGGACGCACCGTCGCAACGTCACCGTCAACGACAGCTGAGTTCGCACTATCCTGGCGACATGCTCCGAGCGGGCACCCTCGTCGTCGCCGCCGCCGCCGCCGCGCTCACCGGCGTCGCGGCAGTACTCCGGCCCGGACGCGCTAGGACTGCGGGGGCGCACTTGCACTTTACCAAGGAATGCGCGGTCTGAACGGCGACGAGGGTAACGGAGGTTGGCGGCGGCGGCGCGACAGTATTTGTTAATGCCCCCTAATTTAGATCGCAACTAATAACCGTGATCCGGATATTTATAGATTGCCCTCTAAAATAGATCGCGACTATTGATCGCAAACTAGAGGTCAATACTTCGATCGCGAATAATAATCGCAATCCAAATATTTTCATAAAACCATCAGTGTAGTCCTGTTAAGATTTTGCAGAGTGAAGAATCTTTCTACAGCATTTTGGAAGGACCTGTGCATCAGTGCGGCAAGTTTGATACAAGGACCTGTGCAAAGATCGCACCCAAGTGGAATTGTGCCCGACTTGTTGATCTTTCGGCAGTTATTTCAGAGTCTCCAGCCACCAACACTGAAACGAAATACAGTATCACATTCAGAGCAACAATCACCTCGGATAGCCAAACACGAATGCTGGACGGCGGGGAGAACGCATCGCGATGCAGCGGAGCTCGACCGGCCGCGGCATCACCGTCAACGACAACTGAGTTCGCCCTGTCCTGGCCACATGCTCCGTGCGGGCACCCTTGTCGCCGCCGCCGCCGCGGCGCTCCCCGACGTCGCGGCAGTACTCCGGCCCGGACGCTCTAGGACCGCGGGGACGCGCTTGAACTTTACTACAAAGGAAGGCGCGGTCTGAACGGCGACGAACGTAGCGGAGGTTGGCTGCGGCGGCGCGACCTCGCCGGCGCCCGACGTATTTGCAAAAGCATGCCTGGTTGGGATCGCGCGTATATTTACATATTGCCCCCTAAAATGGATCGCGACTATTGATCGCGATCCAAATCAGGGGTCTACATGGAAATATTTGGATCGCGAATATTTGCATTTAACCCCCTGGTTGCGGTTGGACGGCCGGCTTCTTCAATCCTCCCTTCCGCCGTCGGCTGATTGGCTCCCCCCCCCCCCCCCTCCCCC
>LAPY01003443.1:12839-26591 GCA_000970635.1 Eragrostis tef | reverse complement strand
TTTTAGCATTAAAAAAAATCTTATTATTTAAGAGTACTAAATAAAGTCTAATAACAAAATATTTTTACATATGGATACATCTTCGCGAGACGAATTTAATGAGCCTAATTAATCTATGTTTTGCTACAGTGATTCTACAGTAATGCTACAATAATCACGGCTTAACTATTCTCATTAGATTCGTCTCGCGATTTAAACCAGGGGTTCTGCAGTTAGTTTTGTAATTAAACTTTATTTAAAATAATTTTTTTTTTTAGCCGAAGGCTCTCTTGGTTTAGCACCTTGTGATGGACGTCAGTCGTTGTTGTCGGTTTTGCTGTTTCGCTTCCTGAACATGGGTGGCTGCTTGTCGGTTTGTTCGATAGGAAAGGGGTACGGTTGAGATGCTCCACTGCCTAGATGAGAGATACTCTCGACGCCGCAACGCTTATTTATGGGCCAGCGTAAACATCAGAAAATGTTCCTAGATATTTGTCTGCGTTAGTCGAGAAGTTTTTTTGTCAACTTGCAATAATAATTCGTTGTTCTAGCTAGGTGGTCATACAAAAAAATTGAAATATTTTAGAGGACAGCCTTTGGCACGCATTGGTAGAGCATCTAGGGGAGATCTTAGGTTCGAATCACTTCCTCAGCTCAGATTCATTCTGTGAAGTCATTTCCTGCCCAGGCTCGACCCATTGAACCCGCTGATATGGGACCTGCCGGGGAGCACAGCGGAGTGCGATTTGGGGAACCGCGCCCAGCCGATGATTGTGCCATCAGTTTTTTTTTTTTCGCGGTAGTACTTTTTTTTTTTTGGAGGTGGATTTGCGGTAGTACTCTGCTCCGATGATTTTGCCATCGACATGTGTTTACGGGCCTTTATTCCGTCCGTGGGCCTTTTCTCAACACTCTGGCCTAAAACAAGCATCCACACGGGCTAAAGCTGATCTTGGCCCATCAAAGAGAAGCACACCACACGCAGCAGGTGCGGGCCCTCAGACCAGCGACTGACTAGAACTCGGCCCGGCACTCTTCTCGCTCTCCTCTGCCGTCGCTGCGCCGCCACAGCACCGTCGACCTAGCCGCCGCCGTCGGCCGAACAAGCTAGGCTACCCTCGTGCTGCTACAGAAGCTGAGAGTGGTGGAGCGGAGGTTCATCTAGCTCCTCATTGGTTGGTGCTAGGTAGCCCTAGCTCGCATGTCGTCGCGGCTGTGCGTGAAGAACCTGCCCAAGGGCGCCGACGAGAAGCGGCTGCGGGAGGTATTCTCGAGGAAGGGCGAGGTCACAGACGCCAAGGTCATCCGAACCAAGTAAGTGAGTGCAGCTAGGAAATTTTGCTCTTATTCTTCCCCCGGTTCGATTGGCTCAGCTCAGCCTTTGGGGCTGAGGTCGTAGCTGCCCCAACTGTAGTTATGTACTGTTCGTATACAGGAGTGAATCTGATAAAACCAATTTTTTGTGCAAAAAGGATCCTAATTCTGCAACGGTCTTGCTTGCTTCAATTGTTCAGCGCTTGGCTAGCTTTGTTTAATCCCACCACTCAGATGTTTCAGTATGATAATGCTCGAGTAGGTTATTATTTTCGACGCCTTCACTAATTTATGCCATATGCACAGATGCTGCTTGGACATTACTCTATTTGTAGAGACGAGATTATAGAGATTCTGCATAAAACTGAATGCCTCTTGCTTTTGGACAGGGATGGCAAGAGTAGGCAATTTGCTTTCATTGGTTTCAGAACCAATGAAGATGCAGAGGAGGCCCTCAAATATTTCAACAACACATACATCGACACGTGTAAGATCACCTGTGAGGTACTTTGCTTTCTCATCCATTTTCATTTTATTCCGTGCAATGGTATCTTTTTGGCTTGTGGTACATATGAGATTAAGTGGAGCATTAGTTTGATCAGAATAGGAATAAGAGATTGGTGCCCCTGATGCTCCTCGCCCTTGGAGCCGCCATTCCTTAAAGATGACGGAAAATGATAGTAAAGACAAGGACCAAGGGGTTGTCAATGCACCAGCGAAAGGTTCCAAGGGCCAAGGCGCATCTGCTGACATTGGAGATTCTAAAGGCAGTGTGGCTAATGATCCCAAGTTCCAGGAGTTCCTTGAAGTTATGCAGCCCCGTTGTAAAGCTAAGATGTGGGCAAACGATACAGCCGGTGCTCTTCCCACTGCTGCCAAAGATGGCACGGCAGTTACTAAAGAGTCTAATAAACCTCAAAAGAATGTTCTGACTTCTAAGGATGATTCAGCTTCCGAAGATGATTCTGATGAGGAAATGACAGATGATTCCTCTTCGGAAGATGCTTCGGAGGAGCTGCAAACAAAGAGTAAACAAGACAATGATATGACTGATATGGATTTCTTCAAGAGCAAAATTAAGAAAGATTGGTCTGATTCTGAATCAGACGATGAAGATTCCAGTGACCACTCCAACACCACCAGCCATGATGAAAAATCATCTGATGAATCAAGCGATTCAGATGAAAAGAGCCAATCAGTGTATCTTAAGGGCAAGCTGAACAAGAAAAATACTGGGGACAAGGACACTCGTGTGGAACATACTGACTTGCAAGAGATGGAAGATCCTGACAATAAAGAGAGTGAAGATCTGGATGACACACAAAGAGAAACCAAATATCATGAAGATAAAGAAGAGGATGACGAGGCTGCTTTAATTTCCGACGAGAAGAAGTTGGCACTGGAGACTGGCCGTCTATTTATCTGCAACCTTCCATATGCAACTACGTATGCTGTTTTGTGTACATGTTAGCTTGGATTTTTCTGTAATATGCTTATATTAGATACATGTCTGCTTGATTTTTAAAAGGACATCATTTCTTCTTTTCTCAGTGAAGAGGATTTAGTAGAGCTATGCAGCCAGTATGGTGATGTTCAGCAGACACATATCGTTGTTGATAAAACTACTAAGCTCTCAACAGGCAGAGGTTATGTGCTTTTTAGCCTTCCAGACTCAGCAGTCAGGTACATATTTATTTGTTTTCTATGTAAAATGACGAGCCGATGACAATGATGGATTCGTGACAGCTTAGCTTACAGCAAATGGTGTGATCATTTATCTATGTTGTCAAACCTGGCACATTTATTGGCTGAATTTATTTTGCAGTTTACTATCTTATATGTAGTTCAGATGTCTCGTACTTATATTTGTGAACAGTGATTAGGAAAAACTTAGGTTATACTATGCCACATATTTGTGCCTCATTAGTTGTATTACCAATTGAACGGCAAAAGTTGTAATCAGAGAGTACACGGAGAATCAGACCAAAACAATACACTTGTGAAAAGTTACGAACGTAGTTTAGATATAAGACATTTTCTTAATGTTTTCAGACTAAATGTGGATATTTCTCACATCCAAATTCTTTTCTTTTGCCGCGTGCTTGCTTGTTTTGTCAATGGCACATTGCTTCACTGTACCTGGCTAAGTATGGAGTCCTTTTTCGGCAGGGCGCTTGATGAATTAAATAATTCAAGCTTTCAGGGACGGCTATTACGTGTTCAAGCTGCTAAACCACTAAATAATAAGAAGTTTGAGTAAGGAAAAATATCATATTGTGTTGTCTCCTTTGTTGGAATAGCTGCACCAGTAGTTTTTATTAATCTGCCATTGAATTTTCTAGGTCTAATCATGTAACTGTTGAAGAGAAAACGAGTCTCAAACAGCAAAAGTTGGAACAAAAGAAAGCGTCTGAAGTCGGTGGGGATACGAGAGCATGGAACAGCTTTTATATGCGCCAAGACACTGTATGTTTTGTCTCCAGATTTGACTTAGTTTTACTAGATTTTGTTTGTATCAACCCATTGTTCTATTTACATGTTGCTTGTATCAATCCAGTTCTCTATTTACGTGTTTCTTGAATCAACCAGTGCTCTATTTACATCTACTTGCTACATAGTTAGTGCAGAACTGCAGATAGGTACTGAATTGCGTGATAGATCTCAAATGTTGCCTTGATATGCCTAACAGATTGAATTCACTGCTTTCCTGCATAGGTCGTTGAAAACATTGCAAGGAAGAATGGTATCAGTAAAAGTGAATTACTTGATAGAGAAGCAGATGACCTTGCTGTTCGTATTGCTCTTGGTGAAACACACGTCATTGCGGAGACCAAGAAATACCTTTCTAGATCTGGAGTTAATGTTTCTGCATTAGAAGAACTTGCTTCCAAGCTTCCGAAGATGATTCTGATGAGGAAATGACAGATGATTCCTCTTCGGAAGATGCTTCGGAGGAGCTGCAAACAAAGAGTAAACAAGACAATGATATGACTGATATGGATTTCTTCAAGAGCAAAATTAAGAAAGATTGGTCTGATTCTGAATCAGACGATGAAGATTCCAGTGACCACTCCAACACCACCAGCCATGATGAAAAATCATCTGATGAATCAAGCGATTCAGATGAAAAGAGCCAATCAGTGTATCTTAAGGGCAAGCTGAACAAGAAAAATACTGGGGACAAGGACACTCGTGTGGAACATACTGACTTGCAAGAGATGGAAGATCCTGACAATAAAGAGAGTGAAGATCTGGATGACACACAAAGAGAAACCAAATATCATGAAGATCAAGAAAAAGAGGATGACGAGGCTGATTTAATTACCGACGAGAAGAAGTTGGCACTGGAGACTGGCCGTCTATTTATCTGCAACCTTCCATATGCAACTACGTATGCTGTTTTGTGTACATGTTAGCTTGGATTTTTCTGTAATATGCTTATATTAGATACATGTCTGCTTGATTTTTAAAAGGACATCATTTCTTCTTTTCTCAGTGAAGAGGATTTAGTAGAGCTATGCAGCCAGTATGGTGATGTTCAGCAGACACATATCGTTGTTGATAAAACTACTAAGCTCTCAACAGGCAGAGGTTATGTGCTTTTTAGCCTTCCAGACTCAGCAGTCAGGTACATATTTATTTGTTTTCTATGTAAAATGACGAGCCGATGACAATGATGGATTCGTGACAGCTTAGCTTACAGCAAATGGTGTGATCATTTATCTATGTTGTCAAACCTGGCACATTTATTGGCTGAATTTATTTTGCAGTTTACTATCTTATATGTAGTTCAGATGTCTCGTACTTATATTTGTGAACAGTGATTAGGAAAAACTTAGGTTATACTATGCCACATATTTGTGCCTCATTAGTTGTATTACCAATTGAACGGCAAAAGTTGTAATCAGAGAGTACACGGAGAATCAGACCAAAACAATACACTTGTGAAAAGTTACGAACGTAGTTTAGATATAAGACATTTTCTTAATGTTTTCAGACTAAATGTGGATATTTCTCACATCCAAATTCTTTTCTTTTGCCGCGTGCTTGCTTGTTTTGTCAATGGCACATTGCTTCACTGTACCTGGCTAAGTATGGAGTCCTTTTTCGGCAGGGCGCTTGATGAATTAAATAATTCAAGCTTTCAGGGACGGCTATTACGTGTTCAAGCTGCTAAACCACTAAATAATAAGAAGTTTGAGTAAGGAAAAATATCATATTGTTTTGTCTCCTTTGTTGGAATAGCTGCACCAGTAATTTTTATTAATATGCCATTGAATTTTCTAGGTCTAATCATGTAACTGTTGAAGAGAAAACGAGTCTCAAGCAGCAAAAGTTGGAACAAAAGAAAGCGTCTGAAGTCGGTGGGGATACGAGAGCATGGAACAGCTTTTATATGCGCCAAGACACTGTATGTTTTGTCTCCAGATTTGACTTAGTTTTACTAGATTTTGTTTGTATCAACCCATTGTTCTATTTACATGTT
Organism: Eragrostis tef; assembly: GCA_000970635.1. Classification (NCBI taxonomy): domain Eukaryota; kingdom Viridiplantae; phylum Streptophyta; class Magnoliopsida; order Poales; family Poaceae; genus Eragrostis; species Eragrostis tef. The sequence goes on along the minus strand of LAPY01003443.1, from coordinate 20,812 downwards.
GCTTGTATCAATCCAGTTCTCTATTTACGTGTTTCTTGAATCAACCAGTGCTCTATTTACATCTACTTGCTACATAGTTAGTGCAGAACTGCAGATAGGTACTGAATTGCGTGATAGACATTTATTGGCTGAATTTATTTTGCAGTTTACTATCTTATATGTAGTTCAGATGTCTCGTACTTATATTTGTGAACAGTGATTAGGAAAAACTTAGGTTATACTATGCCACATATTTGTGCCTCATTAGTTGTATTACCAATTGAACGGCAAAAGTTGTAATCAGAGAGTACACGGAGAATCAGACCAAAACAATACACTTGTGAAAAGTTACGAACGTAGTTTAGATATAAGACATTTTCTTAATGTTTTCAGACTAAATGTGGATATTTCTCACATCCAAATTCTTTTCTTTTGCCGCGTGCTTGCTTGTTTTGTCAATGGCACATTGCTTCACTGTACCTGGCTAAGTATGGAGTCCTTTTTCGGCAGGGCGCTTGATGAATTAAATAATTCAAGCTTTCAGGGACGGCTATTACGTGTTCAAGCTGCTAAACCACTAAATAATAAGAAGTTTGAGTAAGGAAAAATATCATATTGTTTTGTCTCCTTTGTTGGAATAGCTGCACCAGTAATTTTTATTAATATGCCATTGAATTTTCTAGGTCTAATCATGTAACTGTTGAAGAGAAAACGAGTCTCAAGCAGCAAAAGTTGGAACAAAAGAAAGCGTCTGAAGTCGGTGGGGATACGAGAGCATGGAACAGCTTTTATATGCGCCAAGACACTGTATGTTTTGTCTCCAGATTTGACTTAGTTTTACTAGATTTTGTTTGTATCAACCCATTGTTCTATTTACATGTTGCTTGTATCAATCCAGTTCTCTATTTACGTGTTTCTTGAATCAACCAGTGCTCTATTTACATCTACTTGCTACATAGTTAGTGCAGAACTGCAGATAGGTACTGAATTGCGTGATAGATCTCAAATGTTGCCTTGATATGCCTAACAGATTGAATTCACTGCTTTCCTGCATAGGTCGTTGAAAACATTGCAAGGAAGAATGGTATCAGTAAAAGTGAATTACTTGATAGAGAAGCAGATGACCTTGCTGTTCGTATTGCTCTTGGTGAAACACACGTCATTGCGGAGACCAAGAAATACCTTTCTAGATCTGGAGTTAATGTTTCTGCATTAGAAGAACTTGCTTCCAAAAGAAATGAGAAGTCAAAAAGAAGCAACCATGTGATATTGGTGAAGAACTTGCCATTTAGTTCTTCGGAAGAAGAACTCGCAGCTATGTTTCAGAAACACGGAGGTTTGGACAAAATCATTCTACCTCCAACCAGAGTATTTGCATTGGTATGTTACTATATATCCCACTTGTGTTACTCAACAGTTTTGATATGTCACAACACTGTCCCCCACCCCCTGTGCCTTGATAACATGTAATGTTGCCCATTGACTTTATTTCTCAGGTAGTTTTCGTTGAAGCAACTGAGGCCCGGAATGCATTCAGAAAGTTACTATATACACGATACAAGTATGTTACTGCTATAGTTTAGATCTTCCATTTAAATGGCTGTATTACAGTTTGATTCCTTTTTCCTTCTGAGGTGGCCATGGATCCCCTTTGTTCTAACGATTGGTTCATCTAGATTGAATGTTACATTTACTCAACCAACTTGACTCTTAATTGCGCTTAGGAGTTAGGGTAAGTTACAATTATCTTTGTTAGGTAAGCAATCCGTTTGGACTTGCATGCGTTATTTGTACATTTGCTTTGAATAAATTATGTGGCCGTGCGACGCCGCTTTGATAACTGAAGTTATCACCTTGACTTCAGGCTCCACTGTATCTTTAATGCTGAGGGAATTTGAAAAATCGTATTCCGCATGTTGCAATGTTTTAAATATTTGTCAAAAATTCATTTCTAGTACCCATGAACTTAAGTAAAAATGTAAACATCCAGCGCTGAATTCATCCTAGATGTGACAGTGCCACTTGTGTGTTCTGAATCTTGATATGAAAGACAAAATATGAAAAATGTTTTTTTGTAGGTGTACATAGCTCTGTGTGCTACATACATGATTTTATTATTATTATTATTATTTTGCAGGGAGGCAAAAGGCTTTGTTGTTGTTATACATAGCTCTGTGTGTTACATACATGTTTTTTTTTAAAAAAAAATTGCAACGGCGGGGGTTCTGGGACCGCTGGCAATCAGTGACTTTTTTTGTTTGGTCCTTAGGCTATCCGGTAGTTATACGCCAACTAAATGCTTTCTTAGAAGATGCTACGCTCAGTGCACATTACATGATAAATTAGCTGGTGTGATGGGGATATCTTACTGATTTCTGGTTTTGAACATTTTAGTTTTGTTCACCATGGGAGTGGGGTAAGTTACAATTATCGTTTTTAGGCAAGCAATCCGTTTGGACTTGCATGCGTTGTTTGTACATTTGCTTTGAATAAATTATATGGCCGTGCGATGCCGCTTTGATAACTGAAGTTATCACTTGACTTCAGGCTCCACTGTATCTTTAATGCTGAGGGAATTTTCAAATGACCTCATTCCGCATGTTGCAATGTTTGAAATATTTGTCGAAAATTCATTTCTAGTACCCATGAATTTAATTAAAAATGTAAACATTCAGCGCTGAATTCATCCTAGATGTGACAGTGCCACTTATATGTTCTGAATCTTGATATGAAAGACAAAATATGAAAATGGTTTTTAGCAGGTGTACGTAGCTCTGTGTGCTACATACATGATTTTTTTTTGCCGGGACATAAAAGGCTTTGTTGTTGTTATACATAGCTCTGTGTGCTACACACATGATTGTTTTTTAAAAAAAAAATGCAACGAGGGGGGCGCTGGGACCCCTGGCAACCAATGACTTTTTTTTATATTGGTCCTTAGGCTATACAGTAGTTGTCCGCCAACTAAATGCTTTCTTAGAAGATGCTAAGCTCAGTGCACAATTTTACATGATAAATCAGCTGGTGTGATGGGGATATCTTACTGATTTCTTGTTTTGAACATTTTAGTTTTGTTCACCATGGTAATGGAATTGCATGCTTACATCTATGTTATCTGGTCGTAGGTATTACCTTGATTATGTATTTCTGCAAAGTTTTGCTTCATATTTTATTCTTTTGTGATGCAGAGATACTCCTCTATATTTGGAGTGGGCACCTGAGAACATTTTGTCTCCTAGCTCCACACATGTGGATGACGATGAAAATACTGCAGTTGGCGAGCGTATTGTTACTAAAGCAATTGTAGAGCAAACTGTGGAAGGAGTAAGCGCAGAAGAGATTGATCCTGACAGAGTTGAGGTTTGGCACTTTCTCTAATTTCTTGCCATTAGGATTACGTTTATTTGTAAGCTTGGCGCTCTTTGCTACATGATGCTAGATGTTGCTAAAGCTATAAATTGTGTTTTCCTTTGCCTGCACCTGTTACTGCATGCCAAGTCTACATATTTTTTTATTTATTACTTTATGCTGGACATGCTTAATAATTCCATCAATTGTTACAGTCACGATCTGTGTTCGTCAAGAATTTGAATTTCAAGACAACGGATGAATCGTTGAAGCAGCATTTCAGTACAAAGTTAAAGAGCGGCAGCCTTAAAAGCGTGAAGGTAGGATATGAGTTTGGGGAGATTGAGTGCACTCTTGCAGCCCTCACTCTTTAACCAATTCTTTTTGTCATGTTTAGGTGAAGAAGCATGTTAAGAAAGGCAAGAATGTTTCAATGGGATTTGGTTTTGTTGAGTTTGACTCGATTGAAACTGCAACCAGTGTATGCAGGGACCTACAGGTAGAATACATCCCTCCATTTTATTTTCATTTGCTTATTTTACTCCATAGTATGCTCAATATGAAACCATGCCTTTACAGGGAACAGTTCTGGATGGACATGCTTTGATCTTGCAACTGTGTCATGGGAGGAAATATGGTCAGGCTGCAAAGAAAAATGACAAGGATAAAAGTTCAACAAAACTGCTTGTGCGCAATGTAGCATTTGAGGCGACTGAAAAGGATTTGAGACAGTTATTTAGTCCATTTGGCCAGGTCAGTGGTATCTTTTGGTTATTTCCTATAAATGAGATTAGATTTCGTTCAACATTGCCCGTGTTTAAATTTTCAGCTATTTTTGCTCAGCAGAATGGTTCCAAATTGATGAATAATTTTGTACTGTTAGTTCTAGAAACATTCTTAGCAAAGCTCAATAAATTTTCAGATCAAAAGCCTCAGGTTGCCTATGAAGTTCGGAAGTCACAGAGGTTTTGCTTTTGTCGAATATGTCACAAAACAAGAGGCACAGAATGCTCTGCAGGCCCTTGCGAGCACACATCTTTATGGTCGACACCTGGTATGGATTTGATACGCGGCCCTGAAGCTTATGACTTATTTTTACTCTCTTTTGGATTTTACACTGATCTACACGCCTTACACTTCAGGTGATTGAGCGAGCAAAGGAAGGAGAGACTCTTGAAGAACTGCGGGCAAGAACTGCTGCACAGTTTGTGGACGAACACACCGGTTTCCAGAGGTTGTCCAAAAAGAGGAAACAAAACAGTCTTGTGGACGAAGGCTCTGTTAAATTTTCAAGGATAGTAGAATAGTTTTCTGCAGCTAACACGAAAGAAAATTTTTGACCGTTCTGTTGCTAGTGTTGCTCGAGAGTTTTGTAGTCCTTCCGTTGAAGTGTTGCCGGAAAAAACTGCGAGTTGAAAAAACTGAAAATGTGCAAAATTCCATTGTAAAAAAAAACAAACAAAGAAAGAAGGATGCGTCTTCCACCCAGATATAAAGCCAATTTATCGAGGCCTAGCAAATATATCACTCACTATGATTTGCATTTGTGGATGCGTTACTTGCCGCTATACTTTTACGATACGCAGCTCTATCGTACAATATTGTCAGCGATGAAAAGATTATCACTTATCTTCATCTATGTCTACGTATTCAAGCACAGCTGTATGAACTTGCCATGCAAATCATGATGCATGTCAAACCTGAAAACTGGTGGTCGACGGGAATTGCTGAGATCAACTTAAGTATGAAGAAAGCTCGGTTAATGCAAAAGATGAATACGCCCGGTCCTGCTACGCTTGTGCGGCTCAACATATGATCGTGTCTACCTCTGCAGCCAGGGAACAATAGCACTAATACAGGTTGGCTTGTTCTTTGGAAGCCAGCCTTACCGGTGCTATTTTTTCAATTCTCCCCTGCAGCCAAGGAGCAGTGCGTCAGCTGCATGTTGCCAGTGTATGTCGAAGAACGGGGCTTCAGCGGCATATCAGACTCGGGATGATCACATAACCTTTGCCGATGGGACTTCTTTTCCGTAATACATGAGCTATTTCCTTTACAGAAATGCAATCCGGGGAGGTTTTTATTTACCAATATTGAATAGCTAAGCTCCAAGAACCAAACCGATTATCTTTGAAACATAATCTTTCTACCTTAGTTCCATCTGTTATGTGCCTATGATGGCCACAGCTGAATTTTTGTAAAGTGTGCAGGGCAGCTAGCCCCTGTAACGTAGTCCTACATTTGACGTCTGAAGCCCGAGATTAGAATGTCTGCCTCGCTGAGATGAGCTGCCCGGGCTCATCAATTGCATGTTGAGATGCAGGTTGGACCGGCTTCGAGGGATCCAGGAGGAATGCGGGAGGGAAGAAGAGGGCGACCGGAGACGGCGGCGCTCCGGCGCGAATGCGCCATGGTCCCGGCGCTCGATTTGCTCGGACGCGACGACCCCGCCCTCCGGTTGTTGACGCGGGAGAGTCCAATGGTTCCGGAGATGATTGTTTCTACGGATCGAGGCGCCGGCCGCGACGTGCCGGCTACCCGGCGGGACGAGCATCCGAGAGGGAGAGGCAGGAGGCGGCCAAATTCGGGGCCCTAATCGCGATCCAAATATTTTCAGAGGGCCCCACATCGTGATCCAAATAGTGGCGATCCATATATTTGCATAAAATCTCCTACTTTAGATCGTGATTAATAGTCACGATCCAAATCAGGGTCTCGTATGTAAATATTTCGATCGCGATTATTAGTCGCGATACAAATTGAGGGAGTCATGTGAAAATATGCCAGGCCGGCGACATCGCCGCCGCGCACGACGAGTTCGCTCCGCTGCCGCCGCCGCGCCCCTGCGGCCGAGGCCGACCTCCGCTGTCCATCCGGACTCACGCTCACAGATTAATCGCATCGTAGGAGCTTCGTCCTCGCCCGGCTCGCACGCCGGAGGCCGTGAGCCGCGGCGGTAGTCCTCAAGCAAAGAGGGGCGGCGGCGGCGGGACCCCACCGGACTTGGTCGGTGAATGGACCAGCGGAGGCGGGACACGAGATGTGGCCGTGGGAGAGCCTCGGCCTCCGGCGGGGTTCGGTCTGCTGCTCCGCTCTGGGAAGGAGCCTTCCACCGCTGCCATGGCAGGCGCCTGTTCAGCTTCAACCTGCAGAACATGGAAATTGGCTGCGATTGCTTGTTTGGTTTGATCCGGCTCAATATAATTTTTAATCTTGCATTATTTTGCGGTGAAGACTAGGAGAAGGGACTGCTGAATGAATTCCCGTATCCGACTTTTTAGTGTCCAAGCCTGAAATCTTTTTTTTTTTCGATAATAGCCATTTTTGGCCCGCTTTTATTGAAAGCAAATATGGTTGTTACAGAACCGACACAGTTTTACCTACTGGGATTACCAGTTCTACAAGACAGAGTTCTCACAAAACAAAACAAAGCAGCCAACTCCGCTGCGACGACTACGACACCACCTCACAAGGACTCCGAAACAGCTATTACATGAAGTCCAGCTCTTCAGATGACCTCCGCCTTCTTTGTTCCTGGTATGATTGGAACCACGATCTCATCCTGTCCAACTTTGTCTCCAAACAGCTTCTGTCTTTTGAATTGAAGAGTATTCTCCATCTCTGCACATGTAATAGGATATTTTGAAGTATGTTAATAGGATTGTTACAAAATTCCTTCCTGATTGCCATCTTGTTTCTCTCATTCCAGAGAACCCAAGATACAGCAGCGAAACAAAACACCCCCAAATTATAATTAGAATGAGTGACAGGTAACCACTCCCCCAAAAAATGCTTCATCGAGACAGGTACATTTTCCCATTGCAGCGCCTCTCTAATGCAATTCCAAGCAAAACTAGCAGTTTTACACTGGAACAAGATGTGATTTGTCGTTTCTGGAATATTACAAAGGATGCAATTCCAAGCCTGAAATCTTGGTACGGCCCCTGTGATCTTTGCACAGCAATTAGTTTCGAACTTTCTATTTCTGGCAAACACTTTTCTGAGTTGTGTGAGAGAAAATGGCCAGTATTCTTCGGAAAACAAAAACCCAGGTGTTGTAGAGGGCAACAACTTGAGAACTACAGGATTCTGATTTCAAGGATGGCGTCGGTAAGCAATACATAGATGAACTGTGCACAGCTGAAGAACTGAGAGACAGATGATGCATCAACGCGTATTTGCAATAGCAGAGAAAAATTACACCAAAACATGACTGGCATCTTGTTTTTATGCCCCACATTTTTGGTGTATCCGATCAAATTGGAGTTTAGCTGCAATTTACATCATCACCGTATCAACTTCTATACATTTCTGAACATAATTATCACTCGTATCATTCTCTCCTAGGTTCTCTATCTGTTGTATTGTTGTCTGAAACGAAAGAAAATTAGGCAAAGAGCTGTTGCCGCAGCTTTACAAGCTTCTGTAATGTACAGTGTTGTACTTATCACCGGGCGTAATCCCAAAAACAAATCGCCGCGTTCAACTTCTGCGACAACAGGCATGGAAGAGGATTAGTCAAGATAACTAACAGAAGGATGCTGTAATCTGTGATGGCTTCACATGTGATGCAATTTCACTTGCCTAACTACGCGTGCTCGGGCTCCTCCCTCCCCAGTGGCTGGGTCTCGCTGTCATTGCCCTCC
>LAPY01003442.1:46048-56797 GCA_000970635.1 Eragrostis tef | reverse complement strand
CCATGAAATGCAACAAAACGAATAAAGGCATGGAAACAAGAAATAGCGTCAAAGAATCCGATTCTTTTTTGAAACTCACCTTTTAAACCGCTGCAAATCTTGGTGCAAATCCAGCAACGACGACTGGCCACCGCGTCGCCGGCCTCCCTTCACTGCCATGAGTTTCATGCAAATAACACATGTAAGAAGGAGAAGCAGAGGAGAGGAAGTGGCGACCGGGGAGAGACGGAGGCGGGGAGGGGACGAACTACCTCGCTGTCGGCGTCGTTCAGCGCATTGGCCGGGACCGCCGCCGCGGCCAGGGGTGTATGCTGCAGGAGCTCGTGCCAGGGGCAGTGTGCATGCGGGGTGTATGCTGCAACAGCCTCGGCAAATATATACCATGTCCTCCAGGGCGTTTTCGTCTGGCGAAATTCGAGTCGGGATAAAGAAGGTATTTAGAAATTTAAACAGGGCGTTTTCTTATTTGGTTAAGATGAATGATGGGCCGGTCCTATAAGGGAGAAGCCACTCGGAAGAGGTCTATTCGGGAAGCCCGTTTGGGAGAGTTATAAATCCTCAAAATCCCCCGTTGCAGAGGTGCCGTGATTCTATAGCACCTGCATGAATGGGCCTGTCTCTGTTGGGCTGGGCTCTAATTTCCTTTCCTTTTCTTTTCCGTCCCAAGCAACTAATCTGTCCATTGGTTCTAAAAAAACTAATTTCTATTTAAAGTCTTTGACGTGCTAAAAAAATTTGACTGCGAAATCAGCGCTAAAACACAGACTGTTCTTGTGTCTTTTGTTTTTGGCGAACCAAACAGTTCTTGTATCGTGAAAGCATAATGGGTGCGTGCTTCTGTTGACCTGTGTGGCTGTGTTGGTTTTGCTCCACTCTTGATCCGTTCCAATTGGATTTCCTCCTGATCCAAATCTTGTGGCAAGAAACTTTAACAGAGATGATAATGGCGTCGATGCTGTTGTTTGATGATGTGCTTCTTCACAGCACGTTTGCTGCCACAGCCATGACGAAAGAGCGACTCGGAGCCCGCCGGCAATGGCAATGAGCCATCCGTGCATGCACGTGATTTGTTGCGAATAGTTATCGGAGAGAGGAGCGATATGTGATTTGGCGAACGGTGAACCTTTTGATAGTAATTTTGGTGCTATGAAACTAATTTTGCCTTGAAAATATATCAGCAGCCTAATGCTCAACCTAATATATATGCGTGGAGCGAAAAAAAGAAAGAAAGAAAGAAAAAAAGAAGAGAGAGCAACCAGGTAGATTATAGCTCACGAACACAAAACAATCACCATCTTGGATGAGAAACTCCGAATAAATCAATTGACATATTTAGAGAGCAATATGGGCATCTTCATACAGAGAGAACAAAATTTCAGCGATGACACACAGACAATTTTACCAGAAACAATATAACATAAGATGGAACAGCTTGGTACAACTGTGTTTGCAACATGAACATCAATTGTTCCCCGATGTAGATCAAATCAAAGTACAAAAGAAAATAAGAACATCACTCGTGCCAGCCTCAACCAATCTACAAAAACACAATTCAGATCTACTATCAACAGCGCTAACCATACAGTTTGTGCTAATATGTACCTCAAAACCTCACAGCTCACTTGAACCATATACAGATGTTGATTCCTCTTCTTTTGACACCATCTGGTAACCCTCATTTTATTTTCAGAATTACAATCCAGTAGACCATCTGTTGGTAAATCATAACATATCTAGAGCTGCAAATTCCTAACCAACAAAAATCTGACACTCGGTACAACTATTCTATCATTTAATGGGCAAAGACTGTTTTTTGGGGACTCCCTCAATATACACAAGATCTAAAAGGTTACATGCACTGGATCTTACAGCAATTTAATCAAAGAACACTATCCAAAGTCCCAAAACCCACCAAACGTTGCCAATCAATTGTGTTTTTAACCACAAAAGATCCTCACTCAATCTTTGCAGCCAGCCATCCAACCTGTGGAAAAGAATATGATAAAATGTATAGCAAGAACTGGATCTTGAAGGAATAGGCAACACTAAGTCACTAACAGAACATACCTTCCATGAATACATTACGAAGAAAGCACACAAAACTCTTTACTCTGACCTTTGCAGCCATCCAAGCTGTCCAGAAAGAATATAATTACAAATATATAAAGACTGAATCCTGAATGGCAGGACAGTATATGCAAGAGAATGTACCTTCCATGCATACATCATGAAGAAAGCAACAGTATCTGCTGACCAGACAATAGCGAATGATTTCACAAAGAATGGAATTATAACATTGACCAGGGGAATCAGGAGAAACAAATAGTTGAGGGCCTCTTTCTCCTTGTTTGAGCAGTCACGGGCCCGAAGTGAAGGTATAGCTGCAGAAGTGGATAACACTCGGTTGTAGTTGAGAAAAAAAAAACCTTCCATGCAGTATGCAAGCAGCAGACGAATTAACATGGCACAAAGTTTTGAACTACTGTAACTTGCATCATCAACTGGGGGTGATTGTCATTGAGCTGTAGTGGTAAAATATAATGTCTACTTTCAAACTGAACTTTAACTGAATCTGGCAGATGCATTTAGCTCAATATGGTGACAGAATATCAAGCAAAATGTGTTGGAGTGTGTTCAAACTCCTATGTTCGAGACCAGGCTAACACAACTTTTAAATTTGAAGAAATTGTGGTCCAGTTGTAGGCCATACAGTGTTGTGGCGTGATGGGGTTGAGGCCCTATGCTATGCCCAGAGCTTCGGAGAGTTAGAGATAGAATACAAGTTGATTGAATTGGAGATAAATTGCTTGCCTTTTATTTCATCACGCACCTCTTTATATAGAGGGCTGCCTAACAATTCAGATTACAATCTCAACAACCAAACAATCTTAACTAACAACCTGATAACTAACAACTCTATTCGAACTCAACTGACAATCTGATGACCTAATTGACACGGCAAGCGTTTGCACGGAGGGACCATCACACCACATTCTGTCGGCGTGCCCTCCTGCTGTAGTGTTTTCCCCACATGACATACAGACCTATGGGCTTCTGAGGTGAACTGTCTAGTGGATCTAATCTAACTCAATAAATAACCTAATGGAACCACAGAGATGGTTCTGGAATTTAAACATTCGACATGCAAGTTAGATCAAAATGTCAACTTGTTAACCATGTTATGATTGTGAAATCGAAAGACTGACTTTCAAATGCTAGATATCCCATACATGGCTAAATCAAATTTAGTTCATTATGTCTCACAATACAGAGTGATGAACTGAAAAATTGCGGCTTCACGGTCCAAGACCTTCAACATGAAAGCCACAAGAGTTTGGTCTAGTTATCATATTCATGTAAGACAATTGGTAGCAATAATGCAACAGTGCAACCGGAAGAGGACACTTCACTCTGTTTCCAGCAGTCATGTTTTTCAGTGTAGAACAAAATCAAACATATAAACGTCATTTGTTGAAAGAAAAAAATATTTTCTCAGTGGAAATTTCTTTGATGCATTCTCAGTATTTTTCTTAAACAGAAATCTTTCGTTTTTACCATTCTTCCCAACACTATGGTAATCACAAAAAGGGAAACAACAGCAGAAATAAGGTTTTCGGCTATTCAAACATAATTTTCCTTTGTCTCAGGGATCAGGAATCATAATGTTGCAGCACTGGACATCGTCTGTAAAATGCTGCTAAATACAGCTGATCGAAAGTAGGGCCATTATTGAATTTAATGAGAGTGCTATTTAAAATTAACGAACAGAAGCATCGGCAAATGGGCCATATTCAGAAACTGGAAACATTGTGCAACTAAAAAAGGTATAGCACAAAGGTCTCAAACAGGGTACATGCACAACAAACCCATTACTTTCTTACTCTGGATTGCCGGTCAGAAAGAGCATTTCAGGACGAGATCAATAACATGCAAAATTCTTACTTACTGAACATCCAGATGGACCACATTCCCATCAACCTCCATATATCAGGCTCGTTTGAAGGGAACACGAGATTGAAGGAAAGGGCTCCGCCGACCAGCATCCAGGCATATCCCTGGACTTCGAAGACAGTGTACAGAGCCGTTCCAGGGACAGCAGGGTTCTTTGTTTTCGTGGACGCCCTCGGGGCAAAGGTTGCTGCAGTCTTCTGAACTGCCTGTTCAGGACCGTATGTTAATTACAAATGTGTTGCACAAGGTTGGAATATCACAGATTCACAATCCATACATTTCATATGAAGTTACTTGTCTCAGTGGTCAATTTCCTAGCTGATCTGAAGTTCCTTGGTGGATAAGGTTAAGGTAGCTGTATCAGTTAAAGCTTGTACGATTTGGCCAGCCCTTTCACAGAACTGTACTGGAAAGGAAAAATATAGATTGATGATGGTAAAGCAGCAACACGAATTATTCCCCTCGCACTAACATTGCAAGCGAGATCTTGCTACTTCACTTTTTAGGAAATTATTCGGGCCAAATTCAAACACAGGGATCTCTAACCATACTTCACTAAACCAAGGGGACAAAGGATTGCGGCACCGACCTTCTTGAGCTCCTTCTCGATCTTGGGATTCACGGGAGGCGGTTGCTTTCCTGCCGACGACTCAGCGGAAGCAACTCCATCTCCGCTGTCGCCATCCTCCCGTTGCAAGGTGTCTTTTACGGTAGACGCCTCAGCCGCCACAGCACCGGCACTGTCACCGGGACCCGAACCATCCGTGCTCGCGCGCGCTGAGCTGAGCTGCCGCTTACTCGTGCTCCTCCAGCAGCCTGCGCTTCTACCTGAGAGTGTCGCCCGCCAACAACCCCCCGCCCGCCGCTGGGCATATGCATCGTGCTTGAGGTCTTGGTGAGGCGGAGGAAGGGAGGAGATGGGGAACGGAAGGTCCTCCGGCCTTCACCGCCTCGAACGTGGAAATTTTCTGTAAAGGCTATTTTACAAAACTAGCGAAATATTTTTAGAAATATACTATTATATTTGATATAAATATGTTTTACAAATTACTTTCTATGATTGAGAATTATTTAATCCCTTCCATATTAGACTTAAATACGAATGTAATAGTTTTAAATAAGGACTCTAATTTATAAATTATTAAGATAATTTTTGTCAAGAAAAACTTAATTTATGTGTGCATACCAAAATTACTCTCGTGAACCTGCATCGACTTTTAATCATTTCTCGCCAATTACCAGCAAAGCTGCATAGTTAACCTTCCACAAAATTTTCTTTCACATTATCAGTTTTTATATTTTCTCCCACTTTTTACCATGTTCTGAATATCTGACCGCAACTCCACTGAACCGCTTAACCAAATCAGCGTTTAGCCGACTCTACTCCAGGCTCCAACCAACGCCCAACTCCCCTGAACCGCCGCCGACGCCGACGGCGAGCACGATGCGGAACCCCAGCCCAGCTCGCCGTCGCCTCGTGTTTTCGGCGATTCAACCCTGTATCGTCCCAATCCTAGCGCTAGCGGGATGCAGGGCGCGCGGTGGCTCGGCGTTTGTGGGCCCTCCCCACCGGCCAACTCTTCCGATTTGCCGTCGGTTAGTGCCGTCTGTTCAGTGTTTGTGCAGTCCGGGTCGGAAACGGAATCCTTTTGAGTTCCTGCAGCAAAAATTTTGATTCGGAGTCTAAACCTTCTCTCGCAGTGCGCCTTGTTCTAGTACTGAAGGTTCTGTTTCGGAGAAAGCTAAACAAACAACTTCTTTCAGATTTCGCTGAATCCGGTGATAGCGGTGTGGTTCCTGGATTCAGATGCCCTTCCCCTACTCGGATAAGGAGACCATGGCCGGAAATCTATAAGTGGAGCGAGGAGGGCGGAAGGTGCCCTGCGCTTGATGCAAACTTTGGAAGTGTTCCTTCAGGCTTCAGAGAAGCAATTCATCCTGTATAGGGCCTGTACGCCCATGGAGACATGTAGCAGAGCTGGGATTATAGGCCTTTGGGGTCTGGATATACAACCAAAAAACCTTTGCTCTCTAATCTTCAGAGTTTTGCTTAAGTTGCTTGGTCGTTCGCCTAGTTTACTGAAGACATTCCGAGAAGACGAACATGTTCATTCACCACCTGTGGGGATTGAGGTGAGCACACTGCCAGAGTTGCCTCAGGATATCTTGATGGCTATCTTTGCTACCTTGGAGATCCCTGACCTGACGCGAACGGGCTCTGTCTGCTCCTCTTGGCGCTCAGCCTATTCCCAGCTGCGGAACCTTGCAAAGTACAAGCTATCCCAGACGCCATGCCTGCTATACACCTCTGAATCTGCTGGTGAGGATGTTGCGTTCTTGTACAGCCTGGTGGAGAAGAGAGCCTACAAGTTAGCTCTCCCAGAGCCTCCCATCCGCAGTAGGTTTATAATTGGGTCCTCCCATGGATGGCTGGTTACTGTTGATGATAGATCAGAGATGCACCTCCTCAACCCGATCACTGGAGAACAGGTAGCTCTCCCTTCGGTGATCACCATGGAGCATGTGAACCCAGTCTTCAATAAGTATGGAGCTGTTGACAAGTATGAATACTTATGGCACACTGCAACAGAGGCTCGTTACACACCATCGATCTTTGCTCTTAGCCAGTTACGAGACTATCTCCAGTGTAAGGCTTTTGTGTTTCCTGAGATATCCAGGGGAAGCTACATTGTGGTGCTCATTCACAATCCACTTTCTCAGCTCTCTTTTGCAAGGGTCGGGGATGATAGGTGGACCTGGCTTCCACCACACACTGACTATGAGGATTGCAATTACAAGGATGGTTTATTATATGCACTAACTATGATGGGGCAAATTCACGCTTTCGATATCAATGGCCCTGTGATCACAATGAAAATGATTACGGGAATGACAGAGAGTACAAAATGTGATAACATGTACATTGTTGAGGCTCCATGGGGTGACCTTCTTAATGTTTGGAGAATGACCACAGAAGAGCATGAGGGCGAGGATCGAGATGTTGGCCCTGCAACACTTGTGCGTTATACTGAGGAAATTGAAATATACAAAATCGACGCTATGACAAAGGAACTTGTGGAACTTAAATGCATACATGACCATGTCTTGATTCTTGGGTATAATCAATCACTTTGTCTCAGCGCCGAAGAATATCCCTCTCTCAAGGCAAACCATGTCTATTTTACTGACAATCATGAGTTGTGGTTAAGGGGATACAAGAATAATCGCCGTGATATAGGAGTACTCAACTTGGATGGTAACATCAGAGAGGAACTTGTGTCTCCTCAGCTTTGGTCTAACTGGCCGGCTCCTGTGTGGATTACACCGAGTCTCGTAAAGATGAATATACATTGAATAAATAGCCTTGGTTTACCTCCTAATTTTCTAGATGTCATAACCATTTAATTTTTCCTCTTCTAAATTTACTGAAGTTATAAACAAGTTATGGTGGAAACATGTTGTTAGTCATAACCAGGGAATAGAAGATTGGATGTATCTAGCTGTTCCATGTATGTTATGATATGCATTAGTAAATGAGTTTGAAATGCTATGGGAATGGTTGGATGTGAAGTATGTGAATGGATTCATAATTTGTAGTCCACTGTAGCATTCATGATGCTCATATCATGCTACAGGATCATTTCTTGTGTATATGCAGATTGTTTTTCGCATCAAAGAGACAATGTGTTGCGCATTCTGGTTGTATTACCTTCTTATATTTCAGATTGCATTCTACATCTACACTAATGGTATTTATCTCCTCCCTTTTTTTATCAGAGGTTCAAATCTTTAAAGCCTGCCACTCAAAAAGAAACGAAAATGGCCAATCCCTTAACGGATGTCATGACGTTTCTAGTTTACATCCAAATGACAATTCCCTCGGTGATGTTAGGGATTTCAGATTTCTTATAGGGCAAGTTACATACTGCGAGCATCAGGCAGGCAGACAGGGTCCTCAATACTCATGCTGTAAAATCATCACAGTGAATTCTTGTGTGTGAGTTCAAGGATTGATGCATGATTTAAATTGTTTCTGCTAGCGGTTGTGCCTTCTCATTTAAGCTAGGATACGATAAGCGCACATGAGAAAAATGGAGAAACTCTGGACAGAGAGGCTATCTCCCATAGCTCCATAGTTCATGCCATAGATGTAAAAAAGGTAGTATTTCTTAAAGTAACCGGCAAACCTGGTCCAGTTATTACAGGCTCCTTGTCTACTGAAATAAGATTAGTTGAGCATCCAGACCAGATTAGTTACGTGACAAAGATGACCAAGAAAAGTACGTTTTCAAAGAACTCTGACACTCCCAAAAGCGCACTAAATTCTCTGCACTACGAACCACCATTCACCAATGGAACAGGCTAGAAATCAAATGGATCGTTGAACATTTTAGCAATTCATAGCTGCACAAATGATGGTAAAGTGAATACAACCGAGACTGTTTATGATACTGTTTATGGTATGTAATGTAATGAGCGGCATTGCAGCAAAATACACAATAACCACAGACAGTGTGACTTTCTCAAGATTCGATTCTGGTCATCTAAAAAAACAAAAAAAAAAACAAAGGAAGAACATTCATGTTCTGGGGTTGTTTCGGTGGTCGATTCAATGGGTCAAAGTCCAACTGAAGCGTAGAACTTTACTGTACAGCCACAGCACTTGGCATCGGAACCATTTTCCTTCGGGAAGCCAGATATTCTTCAACCTGGCTTCTAATACTGCCACCAGTCTATTCCAGGAAAGAGCTAGATTAGATGGGAATTAACTCACAAAATCTTCTCGTGCTACAACAAGATATGTACCTGTGGGGATGTCATGGCAGAAGTGTTTGTGACGACGTAGCTCACGCTGAGTAGTAACTCTGACCATGCAGTCTGCATCTTCGCACTCCAAGCCTGGTGTCTTGTGTATCGTCGTGCAGTGGAGAAGCACCTGTAAATTGAAGAGGGGTCAATATTAACCAATGTTAAGAAGTATTGCTGTCATTTATATCAAACGTTCGGCTCTAACCTCCTAGTGAGGCCAAGGCTGGGATCTTTTTCCCATTATCTAAAAAAATTTATATCAAACGTTGGATACTTACATCGGAAGGCTTGAATTTATTTAAGTAATACTTGCGATCAACAAAGATGCACATGTGGCATATATCATCCTTCCCTGAAGTGGATCTTGCTCGGCAATAATCCGCGTACATCGCTAGCTCCTCATCGGAGACCAGCTCACCATTCACCATCTGAAGTATTAGTAAAAAATGAATTAATCTCATGTCAATTCACTATACCTATAACAACAATGCCATCTGATACAAAGAACCGTATTCTTCAGCTGGGAAACAACAAAGAAATATAATACTACAACATACATTGCTTTCATTAGTCGGAGAATGACATCACAACGGACAAACTGTACTAAAAAGAAAGAATGCTCGAGTAACTAGGCTCTAGGTTTGTACAGGCTGCACAACCACAGGATGCAAAATAAAGCTGAATCACATATTTAGATGACAGCGAAAAATTTAACCAAACCAGAAAACATGGCTAAAAAAGCCCAAGTGACTCCAGGCTAATAAACATTTCTCAGTTAAAACACCCCTTTAACTCAACATTGGCACTAGAAAGCGGAAACTAAAACCAGACCATGAGCGGCACCATTCTAGAAGACATATTGCTTGAGTTCAGTATAATTGCAAGTTAGATTACTAGTATAATATTTCATTCTTATGCCTTGTTAGCAACAGCTGGCACATTATTTCCATATATGCATACAGGCGTGCCTGAGAAATATTGCAGCTGTTGAACAATATCACTTCCTAAATAGCACATATAACTACAAATAACAAACCTAAAATCACATATTATATGACATTACAAAAACCCGAAGCATCACACATGATCCAGAGGTCTTATTCATATGGCGTGCATGAGCACAAACCTAAGAATTTAAACAGATAAATATATCTTAAAGTCCTCAACTCGCTAAACAAACACAAAATACTTCCCAACACATTATATGATATTACAAAAACCTGAAGCATCGCATTATCTTACATTTTGTCAATTTATAGTATTCAGGGTGCACAACTATACATTACATTTTTGACAAAGAAATTCAGACAATTCTCAGTGGAATAACGACTGTAGGAACTGGTTCTACACTAAATAAAGCAGTTTTCGAAACATCACAATAGGTTTCAGGATTTCTACAAGATGCTGAAAGAAAAGTCATAATCGCCAAGGTTCCTTCTTTTATGAATGAAAAAAAAACAAGCATTGGCAATACTGAAAGTTAATGCACATTTGTCAATATTGTCCAACAAATATAATATCATTGCGGTAAGAAACAGTGCTCAAATGACAAAAATGCTGATGGTAAACTGAATCCAATACGGCGCCTAGCATGATTCCCAAAAGACTGTTCAATTTCTTACTAGTCAAACATCAATCCCCAATCTTAGATCGATAATTAGCAAACTTTTTCATGCCAAAATGATTAAGCTAGGACCTTCATACCTGGAGCGGATGGGGAGGTGCTTGCGGCTGCTGTGGCGGAGGCTGCTCCTGGAACGGACTACCAGGAGGAGAAGCCTGGGGTTGAGGTTCGGCGTCGAGGGCCCTTTGCAACGCCCCAAACTCGTTCCAAACAGCTCGGCACTGGGCGCGGCCGTCTCCTCCGGGGGCATTGGAGCGAGACGCGGGCGGGTTGACACCTCCGGGAGCATTGGAGCGGGACGCGGCCGACGGGTTGACGCCTCCGGGCGTGTTGGAGCGGGACGCGGCCGACGGGTTGACGCCTCC
>LAPY01003442.1:25174-40748 GCA_000970635.1 Eragrostis tef | reverse complement strand
GGGGCGCCGACGCCGCCGTTCCCCGGAACGTCGTCCATTGCTGCTGCACCTTGCCCTGCGACGACGGCGGCGAGGTCGCGAGCATGGCGTGCCTTCCAGTCCTCCGCCTCTGTTTCGCTGGATACACGACGACGGCGCTTTGTGGCTTTGGACGTGTCGCGGGAATATATGTGGCCGTCGTTGGCGCGCCATGGCATCCACGTGACGCCGACGGTTTTGTTCGTTCCGTTCCGGCAATGTGCCGCACGGGAAGAGAGACAGAGTGATCTCCCGCGGCCCGCGAAGGTGTGGTTCGCGTGAACGGCATGTGCGGTGCGCGCGCGTGCGCCTCTGGTTTCCTCGCGCTCTGTCCGCGCGCGCGCGCGAGGCTTATTTCGTGGTTAACGTTGGGTCTGGGAAGGGAATGCGATCGTCGTGTTCTTTCGTTTGGCGCTGTGCGATGACAGCGCCAGCAAGGGGAATCCGATCGAGTTTTGTAAGCGACACGAGAACGATGCGAAACGCAAGGCGCTCTGTTGCCAAATGTCTGAAACGTTCGCTAAAGCTACTGCTTGAATATGTTGTTTTGCGACAAATCTGTTGTTGGTGCTTGTAAAGATGAAGGATCGCGCCTATGGCTATGGTTTGGAATCCACACCGACACCGATGATCACACACTAGTTTCTTTGTGGTAGAATTACTGGAAAGAAGATGGGAGCGAGGCCACAGTTCGTCAGAATTCTGTTCCCTGAACTCTGCAAAAAGATGGTTCGCCACCCAAATTCCTGCCACATCGTTCAATACTCTAGCTGCAGACCAACGTTCACGGTCAAAATGTTCGAGCCAAGCGGGCGCTGGAAACAGTACCGTGCAGTTTCTTCAGGGGGTGTCCCTCCCAGGTGATCGACCACACCCAGGTAAGCGATTACTCCGATCAGAAGTCTGAATATGTGAGATGCTGTCCGATCATTTATACTATACGGCTGCCCGATTTCTCTCACGCCTTTTGTCTGATTGCTCAGAAAATAAGCAACCTGAAGTTTCATGTACCAGTCGAAAGAGGAAATGTGCGAGCCAAGTTACAAGTCACGCTAGAGACGGTGATAAACCGAAATGTTCCCCAACTAATATGCATAAAACAAAGGCACGCCCAAAGCCGGTGCATTTGATCACGAAGACCATCACTGCCCGTGCACTGAGCCACGGTTTCGTGAGTACCGTTTCACCCGTCAGAGCACTTGTTTACTTCCACTGCACCACGGAAACTCGTCTGGCAAAATTCTTCCTAATTCGTAGTGCTAACTCACAATGCAGACGATAGGACGGGAGAGATGCACTTCCGTTGGCCTCCCTACCACCTGTACAGTCACACTGAAGACGCCGGAACGGAGAAAGCGAACATGGAAGGCGATTTTCAGAACGGCCAACACCTATACGCTACCTCCAGTCAGGCTGGAAGAAGTTCTGCCGGGACAACAACCTCAGAGAAGGCGACCAGTGCACCATCAACGTCGTTGACAGGACTCTATGGCATGTTATCATCAGGTCCAGCAAACCCAGGTGGTCTTCTTATATTGTTGCAGAAGCACCTGAGATGTTAGTTCCTTAACTTTAGACGCAGCACTAAACAGGCATGCTAGTTAGACTCAGCTGATGTTTGATGGGTATAGTGTCAAATGGAAGTTTTATCATAACAATACACGAAATGAGTGTCGTACTTTATGAAATTGAATGGCATGTAATTATACCTTTGGTTGGAATGCTCTAGACTGGCCAACATTGATATACCTGCTAGCTTATTGGAAGTTCATGCATATAGTTGTGAGCTGAAGAACAAAAGCAGGAAATGGAAGCACATGCCTAAAAGATCTGTAACTCAAGCATTACTTAGGGAAATAGTTATAGACGGACAGCACTTATCAACCATTTACCAATTTATCCAGGATAACCAGGTTGTACCAGAGTATGTCAAGCAAAGTTCACAGCCATAGGTATACGATCCTGAGCTCACCTAAAAACTTACGGTAGATTTGATTACTTTTTTCCACCTGGAGTGTCTGCCTTGCCCTGCTTCTTGGCCTTGGCAGCCTTCCATGCGGCCTTGTCCGAAACAGTTTCCTCAACTATCTTGGGTGTTGCGAAGTTGAAGTTTGAGACCGAGATGCGGTCTTTGTACTCGGGATACGCCTCCAGAAACTTTTCCACATCATTTTCACACCTTGCACGCTTCCCGTTTGGCATAACATAGTAGGCATCCATTTTTGTAAAGTCACGCCTCATAATCACTAGCCTCTCGGTATCTTGCGGAGGCTTTGGAATGTTGGGCTTGTCAATAACCCAGACACGGCTATTGTCATATTCAATGTCAGCAGGCTCGTCACAAGAGCAGTCTGGCCTTTTGCTACAGGACCATGGATCCTCAGTTAAGTTCTCACGAATTGTTTCGAATTCTTCTTTAGTTGGAACCGTGCGCCACTTGTAACAGGCACAGCACTGGACTGCATACAAGCCAACGGAATCCTTGGTGGAACCTCGTTTTTTCTGTCAAATCAAAAGATTATTTATTACATTCTTTTAGATCATACCAGGGAAGGTAAATAAAATATATCTGAACTGAAATTTAAAACATGGTAGTGCATAAAGCAAGAATAGTTTAATCATGTTCATATCACAATGCACAATGAGATTTGCCAGCATGACAAGAGGGAAAATGCTAGAAATTCCCACGTTAATCCGAGAAAATAAGAAGAGAAAATTACCCACCATGCCACTATAAAATAGTTACCCCAAATACCCTTTTTTATCTCTAATACACATCTAATCTCCAATCTTACACACCCCTTTTTAACGATGACATCAACCGTAAAGCGCATGGAACGAGAAGCACACGACTGCAACCTGGCGAGGAAACGATGAAGCGAAGAACCCTAGCCGCCGGCGATACGATGTGCATTAGAAAAAGGAGATCACATTCAAGGAATCAGGCGACCGGTCACAGGCAAACACGTACGGCGGCAAGTGGGCAACATAACAGCGTCACCAGCTAAGGTTGAGACTGATCCAATCTGCATGTTCTTTTAAGTTTTAACGTGTCTGCTCTCTACCGCTCCCATCGAAGGTCAAGCACGCAAGGTCAAGTTTGTTCTTCATATGTACCAGTACAGAAGCAAAGCTGCCTGTCGAGCAAAAGGATCGGAGCAGACGATGCTCATAGGCACACACGGCAGTACAGCATAGCTGCGTTGTTCGTCTGTTACCGATCCAATCTGCATGAGGTGTTTTTGACGTGTTTATTATATATATAATTGAACAAGAATTGAAGCCTCCACGTTCGCTCTAAAATGCTAGAAATTCCCACGTTACTCCGAGAAAATAAGAAGAGAAAATTACCCACCATGCCACTATAAAATAGTTACCCCAAATACCCTTTTTTATCTCTAATACACATCTAATCTCCAATCTTACACACCCCTTTTTAACGATGACATCAACCGTAAAGCGCATGGAACGAGAAGCACACGACTGCAACCTGGCGAGGAAACGATGAAGCGAAGAACCCTAGCCGCCGGCGATACGATGTGCATTAGAAAAAGGAGATCACATTCAAGGAATCAGGCGACCGGTCACAGGCAAACACGTACGGCGGCAAGTGGGCAACATAACAGCGTCACCAGCTAAGGTTGAGACTGATCCAATCTGCATGTTCTTTTAAGTTTTAACGTGTCTGCTCTCTACCGCTCCCATCGAAGGTCAAGTACGCAAGGTCAAGTTCCTGTCGAGCAAAAGGATCGGAGCAGGCGATGCTCATAGGCACACACGGCAGTACAGCATAGCTGCGTTGTTCGTCTGTTACCGATCCAATCTGCATGAGGTGTTTTTGACGTGTTTTCTCTTCTGTTGCTAACAAAGGTCAAGATGCTTCTCGGAAAAAGAAAAAGATCAAGTTGTTCTCAACCGGTGCATGTGGAGTCGTCAGTTGTGGACCATGTAAATTTATCAGCAGCTGGATTTTGATCCTTGAGGAAGATGCCATGTTCAATTGCAAGCATGAGAGAAAACGGTCTAGCATTACTGAACCATGCATGCAACCGTCAAATTTTAAAAAAGTAAGTTAATTTGAGCAAATATTTTGTTTTCGTCCTGAGTTCAGCTATGGAAAGTACATAGAGATTGATACTAACTGTCAATTTTGAAGTAGTATAGTTTTGGATAAAAGCAACATATGCTTGCCAGCATAATTAAATAAACAAAGATGGAGATCATTTAGCTTATATGAATATAATCGTCAAACAACAAAATGATGAGTCCTATTATGCTCTGGCAAGAAACAACAATGAGCCCTTCAATTCATCTGATTAAATTATGTTTTGCATTTTCTTTGAGTGAACCATCTAATTATGTATTCCAATCCACGACTAGAGTGGTCAATAGTTATATAATACTAATGCATTTGGTTTTATGATTCTTTAAACATGATAATTATAATCAACCAAGAATGAAGGCCCACTTGCCAACTTTCACCTGAACATATCAATATCACTTTATGTAAATGAGCAATGTGTATTGGTATTCCAAAAATCAATAACATCTAAGAAAATCATGAAATTATAGAAGTCCCATTAATCAAGATTAAAAAAACACCATGGAATTCAAGGCACCATAAGAAAATAAAAGAGAAGCTAAAAGCTCCTCAACTTCTCATTAATACAAATAGAAAAGTAAACAAATTGTGTCCCTTTTGACGGATCAGGTTAGCTTGATACAATTTTAAATTAGAAAACACGTGGGCATCATCCTGGCCAACACATTAGCTTTATTCTTTAAAATAAACTAGCCGCGCAAATGCGCGGGCAGGTGACCTAGTTGTGTTTAAAATAAAAAAGCTCACCAAGTTTAGAGAGCTGGCCAATCCACTCTGGCAGCATCAATTGTTAGCGGCTAAAAATTACTCCACCTTAGCTTGTGTGGACCGAAACAAGACTTAATAACCTCTTGTTCTTTTTTTCGAGAATAATAACCTCTTGTTCAAACGTCAAGCCACGTGCCAATTAAAGTCAAGGCACGATATTTTGACTTTGATATATTTGGTTGCAGGCTGCAGCCATCGATACTACTCCCCTAGAAATCGTTTTCTAGACTAGTAGTGATGGCGCCTCAACAAACATATATGACAAGCAATTTCATTAAAATCGACAAACAATGTACGCAGATGGTGACTGAGGTATTGGGCAGTGAGTTGGACACGCATGACTGGACTATGTGATGACTTGCATGTACTATACAGACAAGTCTCTCACCTTTCTCGTGTCAAAAAAAAAAGTCTCTCACCTTTCTCGATCAGCGTTTGGCCGTGTTTGTCACCCTGTGGTGATTGGTGAAGAATGAATGTATGATTATTGAGTAGCACTACACAACTGTGCTCTGTCGTCCGTGCACAGCTCCATACACCACAGATCCAATGAAGACGCCAGACACCATTATATATATAATTGAACAAGAATTGAAGCCTCCACGTTCGCTCTAAAATGCTAGAAATTCCCACGTTACTCCGAGAAAATAAGAAGAGAAAATTACCCACCATGCCACTATAAAATAGTTACCCCAAATACCCTTTTTTATCTCTAATACACATCTAATCTCCAATCTTACACACCCCTTTTTAACGATGACATCAACCGTAAAGCGCATGGAACGAGAAGCACACGACTGCAACCTGGCGAGGAAACGATGAAGCGAAGAACCCTAGCCGCCGGCGATACGATGTGCATTAGAAAAAGGAGATCACATTCAAGGAATCAGGCGACCGGTCACAGGCAAACACGTACGGCGGCAAGTGGGCAACATAACAGCGTCACCAGCTAAGGTTGAGACTGATCCAATCTGCATGTTCTTTTAAGTTTTAACGTGTCTGCTCTCTACCGCTCCCATCGAAGGTCAAGTACGCAAGGTCAAGTTCCTGTCGAGCAAAAGGATCGGAGCAGGCGATGCTCATAGGCACACACGGCAGTACAGCATAGCTGCGTTGTTCGTCTGTTACCGATCCAATCTGCATGAGGTGTTTTTGACGTGTTTTCTCTTCTGTTGCTAACAAAGGTCAAGATGCTTCTCGGAAAAAGAAAAAGATCAAGTTGTTCTCAACCGGTGCATGTGGAGTCGTCAGTTGTGGACCATGTAAATTTATCAGCAGCTGGATTTTGATCCTTGAGGAAGATGCCATGTTCAATTGCAAGCATGAGAGAAAACGGTCTAGCATTACTGAACCATGCATGCAACCGTCAAATTTTAAAAAAGTAAGTTAATTTGAGCAAATATTTTGTTTTCGTCCTGAGTTCAGCTATGGAAAGTACATAGAGATTGATACTAACTGTCAATTTTGAAGTAGTATAGTTTTGGATAAAAGCAACATATGCTTGCCAGCATAATTAAATAAACAAAGATGGAGATCATTTAGCTTATATGAATATAATCGTCAAACAACAAAATGATGAGTCCTATTATGCTCTGGCAAGAAACAACAATGAGCCCTTCAATTCATCTGATTAAATTATGTTTTGCATTTTCTTTGAGTGAACCATCTAATTATGTATTCCAATCCACGACTAGAGTGGTCAATAGTTATATAATACTAATGCATTTGGTTTTATGATTCTTTAAACATGATAATTATAATCAACCAAGAATGAAGGCCCACTTGCCAACTTTCACCTGAACATATCAATATCACTTTATGTAAATGAGCAATGTGTATTGGTATTCCAAAAATCAGTAACATCTAAGAAAATCATGAAATTATAGAAGTCCCATTAATCAAGATTAAAAAAACACCATGGAATTCAAGGCACCATAAGAAAATAAAAGAGAAGCTAAAAGCTCCTCAACTTCTCATTAATACAAATAGAAAAGTAAACAAATTGTGTCCCTTTTGACGGATCAGGTTAGCTTGATACAATTTTAAATTAGAAAACACGTGGGCATCATCCTCGCCAACACATTAGCTTTATTCTTTTAAAAAAAAACTAGCCGCGCAAATGCGCGGGCAGGTGGCCTAGTTTCCACTAAAGTGAATAATGTTCATAGCAACTTTTGCATACTGCCATGCAAGTGTGAAGTTTCGCACTTCTTTCCGTTTCCTTATGAAAGTATACACAGAAGAGACCGAAAATAGCTTCATAGACAATAGCAAAGTTTAAAGCTACACATAGCTTTGAAATAGATCACACAATGGAGTACCAAGTTGTCCATTGTTTCACCAAATTGTACCCTCGCAGAAGAACCGATGCACGAATCGACCGAACCGTAGATCAATATGATTGTGTTGTTAATGATAATGCATCCTACATTGTACGCATCAGTGAGTTCAGGAAATTAGGACACGATTGTGCCTACTACGATCTCGAGCACGCGACCCACCAAACCAATAGAAATTAACCAACCAGTTGCAACCAAATCGCTACGAGAATCACCGTATTGACCAACCAAAACAGCGCCTGACCATGATGCAGCCGACACCAACGGCCCGCCCACATGAACAATCGGCTCAATCAGATCGGGAGGGGAAAAAGATGCGGCACAGATGAATCGAATCAGTTGGTAGTAGGAACATACCTGGGGAGCGGCGGAGCGGGGCGGACTGGGCGCCGGCGAGGAAACCATGTCGACGGCGAGGTGGCCGACAGGGGCCACCGGCGACGGCGTCGAGGCGCGAGTGGGCGGTTACTGGGAGCGTTTGGGTCTGAGGACTGAGGAGCGATCGCGTCTGGCTGGCTGGGTGATAAGACGGTGGCGGAGGGTTTTTCACGTTTTTCTCCTCGGAAAGATTCCGTGAAATATTCCTTTTCGTATCGTAAAATTGACTTTTTTTTCTTTTTCCTGTGGGGATTGGTTTAGGAAACAACTCTCCTAGCCCGTCATATTAGGGTTTTTATGAATTTTATGAAATTTTTTTTGATCTCATGCAATTTTTACAAATTTGTCAGATGCAATCTTACTTAGACGTAAAACTCTAATTTTCTCTTTCTCAAGCATTATAATAGCGGTTGAGTTTTTAGGTCTTCTAGAAAGTGATATTAGGGTTGTGATCTTGAACGACTGATCTAAAAGCTTCCACTCGAAGTCAAACGCGAGAGGGTTTAGATCAATGACGTGGGGCTAAGAAGAATGAACATAGCGAAGCTGCATGCGGTTGATATATTGGTTGTGGCTTTCGAACAAGCGTGCGTATGATGTCAGGCAAGTGGGTAGAGTTCAAGAATGCTGGAGATAATCACTTCGTCTTAATTATCTTCAATCTTAGGAAAGAAAAGAGCTTTGGATGATGACTTATGGACAGGAGCGGAGCTTCCTTGTGACCATGGCGTCCTGCCAAAGCAAGAGTTTTACCAAATGAATAGTAGTCGGGCACAGGAAGTTTTTGATCAATTCAGTATGAGTGGTCCTCCTAGCTATTTGCTCAAACCGCGTCAATGCTTATGGGTGGTTACAAAGGATCTCATCATTGTGGTAAAACTTGACAGGACTGAAACCCAATATAGCGATGCGCGCGGTTAAAAAATATGAACATATATAGCGAAGCTGCATGCGGTTGATAAGCTGTCTAACAAGTTGCTCTAGTTGCGTCTTTCGAACAAGCGTGCGTATGATGTCGAGGCAAGTAGATAGAGTACAAAAATGTGAGAGATAATCACTTCTCTTAGTTATCTCCAGTTTTGATGAAAGAAAAGGGTTTTTTAGACGATGGCTAATGGGGCTTTCTTGTGACCAAGACCAAGGTAGGCCCTGGCATTCTGTCAAAGCAAAAATTTTACCAAATAAATAGTAATCGGGCATATAAAGTTTGACCAAATTAGCTAACATGATTGGTCCTCCAAACTATTTGCTCAACCTGCGCCAATGCTTATAGATGGTTAGAAAGGATCTCATCATTGTGGTAATTTTGACACGACTGAAACCCTAGCTAGATGCGATGGAGTTTATTTCCTCCCACATGATCGGGATAAAGATGATGAAGCTCCCACTAATGATGATGGGTAGGTTTACATGAGAGACAATTGGCAACACTGTTGCAGAATTTATGGCTATAGATCGATTTAGATAAAAATCACACCTACGTGGGGTGCTTTTGAGGCTGAAGGTGCACACGAAATGGGGGGTGGAAGGGGTGAGAACGCAAGTAAAAGATTTGTTGGATGCGAGAGGCCCATATGAAAGTGTGGAAGAGGTAAATAGGAGCACTGTTTCTTCCATCCGACGTGTTGGGTGAGCAGAATAGGAAGGCTGAAGGGGGACGGGGGTTGGGTGCAGGAGGGACAGAAAGCAAGAGCTTATACCCAAGTACTTTGTACGGGGTCTTCATGTCTACAAAGGGTGGTGATAACGCACAGTTACTGGAGGTTATTGCTCATCGACACGACCCAAATCAATGATATGTTAGCTCCTGGACTTCACAACGGAGGAAGATATAACGGGCTCCTAACTTTGACAGGCGACCTCGGGCACCAGGGCTTGATGAAATGTCATCTAGGAGTATCTTTCTTCAAGCAATATTGGGAATTTGTTGGTGACCGAGCGACACAGGAGGTGATTACATATGTGAGAATATGTGATGGGTGTAGTTATTTCCTCACCTGCATCAGATAAGGATTCAAGAGACTACATCTTCGTGCTCTTAAGCACTGTACCAAGCATTCAAGAGGTAAGAGTGACAATCGGCAAGGCGCCAAGTATATGCATGTTCTAACGCTCCATGTGCATATCGATGATTTTTATCCACCTTGGCAAACAACTATGTAATTGGATGGATCGATGCTACATTTTTCGTTAGCAACTTAAACAAGAAATCACGGACAGAAGAAGCAATGAAAACTCTTCAATTGACATCACAGGTAATGTAGTATACCAAAAGAAGCAATGAAAGCTCTCTTCGTTGTCATCGCTTTTTGGTATACTAGATTACCATGGTAGTTCAAGAAATATGCAGAAAACCAGCCATTAAGGCTTACATGCACCCACGCCTTTGTCAGGCAGCACGAGTTTCCACGGATCCGTGGCTCTGTATTAATTATCTTCACCAGATGCACCAACAGCAGGCGATCCGGTCGCTGAGGAGGTAATGACCTCAGACAAGCACCTGGGCTGCCGCTAGCCTAGCAATCGGGACCCTGCAAAAGAGGTACATATCAAACAATTAACAATTGAACAATCATTAAAACAACAGCAAAGTTAATATTGCTCTAAGATTCTGATCGTCACTTCATCGCTCAACTAACCTGAATGGTGAGCAAGAAACGTAATTCAGACCAGCTTTCGCAAAGAAAGCAACTGACGAAGGCTCCCCGCCATGTTCGCCACAAATGCCCACCTGTTTACAAACAAGACCAAACAACCGATCAAACAATGATTTCTATGAGAAGGCAGTGTGTAACAGTGTAAGACTAACCTTCAAGGTAGGCCTAGTTTTGCGGCCCCTCTCTGTAGCAAACTTAATCAGCTCGCCCACTCCTCTCTGATCAAGCACCTGAAATGTATCACCATTCAATGGGCGTGTTACTAGATAGAATTTTTCCCGAGCATGCAAGTTCTTGAAAGGGCCAAGAAGGGCATGCTGAATGCCTAGAAGATATGAGATGCTCACATATCTAAACGATGGAAACAATGGAGCGAGAAAGTGTTATCTTACCTCAAAGGGGTCATGTTGGAGGATACCCTGACCCAGATAAATGGGGAGAAACTTCCCCACATCATCTCTACTGTAACCAAATGTCATCTGTGTAAGGTCGTTTGTCCCGAAAGAGAAGAACTCAGCATGCTCTGCTATCTGTCAGGTTTTAAAACCAAAACAGCAATGTCAGATTGTATTAGAGAAATGTGTTGCTGAACTTATAGTTTGCACTCCAAATACTCATATCATCACCCATTATTTGCATAAATTAAGGAAATGCTGTGAATTCTATGACCAGTTCAAGTAAAATGCAGTCTACAACCTAAAAAAGAAACAGCAATATTATAATTTATTTCTGAAATAAAGTATCAGCTGTGCTAACCTCATCAGCGACCAGAGCTGCTCTGGGAATTTCAATCATAGTTCCAATTTTGTAGTCAATGGTTTTACCCGCTGCGGTAAAAACTTTGTTGGCAGTTTCACGGATAAGAGTGACTTGATTGCCCAATTCCTAGAAAATATCAAGTAAATTTTAAAAACGTGGCACATTGAGCAAGTAAATTTCAAGCAAATGAATTTAGTGAAAGAAAAATTGCTTAGAAGAATTAGATGTTCTCCAGAATCAGATTGCATGTAGCTATACAGTTTCTCCATTATCTCTGGGAAAACTTGGTGCAAGAAAAAGGGGGCTGGGGGCTGGGTTGGGATGCATGCCTGAGGAGTTCCAACGAGGGGAACCATTATCTCTGGGAAAACTTGGACACCCTGGTTGGTCATCGCTATAGCAGCTTCAAAGATGGCACGGGCTTGCATTTCTGTCAATTCAGGATATGATATACCAAGCCTGAAAACAATTATTTCCAACATTAGTCAAGGTAAAATGTAGTAATTATTTATTCTTTTTAATATTTCACAAACTAGACAAGAAGCTGCACATCCCATAATAAAATCCTACAAAATAAGGGAGACGCCAGAAGCGCAAATGGATTAGTGGATAGCATAGCAAAAGAACCAACCTGCATCCACGGAAACCAAGCATTGGGTTTACTTCTGAGAGTTTTTCTATTCTTGCAAGAGCCTCCTCCTGATCAGCTCCAGTTTCAGCACATAATTCCTGCACAATGTCCTCAATGTTCCCTTCTGGAAGGAACTCGTGAAGAGGAGGGTCGAGCAGTCGAATAGTTACTGGAAGCCCTGAAATGCAAATATGGATGTTTAGACCAACTCCTTGTTATACAAACAAATAATCTGGAACTAACTGTAATTTTACGCTGGATGGATCACCGACCACTCTGATATTTCATTTTGATATGTTTCCATGAAACATGTTACACATACCACTTGCAATAAGAGGGGACAAATTATACAAGAACCGTATGCTGCTAACTACATGATTGTTTCTAGTTGCTACAACTTATTGATAATATTTGTATTAAAAGTGTTTTGCATCCTAATCTAGCAAACAAACAGTTAGTCTTTGCTTATTTAAGAAGAAGTTGCTCAGTTCTGTTTTCCTCAGTGGAACTCTTCAGAGGATCCAGATCTTCCTTTAACATATAGAAAGCATGGACATGATAACATGGATATTACTTACCATCCATAGCACGGAAAATGCCTTCAAAATCAGACCTCTGATAAGGCAAAAGACGATCTAGCGCATTCTGCCTCAGTTCAAGATTGGGAGCCATAATCATCTGCCTCACGGTCTTAATCCTCTCATCTGAAGCAAAGAACTGCCCACGTGCACAAAAAGGAGAACATGTAACTATTTTAGTTTTATATGGTAGTATACTTGCACCCTAAAGTTTAGTTTCAGCAGAAAACTTGACAAAAAATTTCAGATAAGATTCCCGAGTATCCTAGCCGGGAAGTATTGAACAATAACTCAAACCTAAATGCATACCATGTGTTCTGTTCGGCATAGTCCAATTCCTTGCGCCCCATTGTTTCGTGCTGCCAACGCATCCTCAGGGGTATCTGCATTAGCCATAACCTGGACATGGAACATAAACATAATAAGCATTTTTATCTAAACTCGTGTAATGGGATGATTCGTGTGGACAAAACTAAAAAAAAAAGGACATCAGCGCCCTTATTTAGTCGATTTCAACTTGAAAAATTATTGTCCTTGTTGTGATTAATTCATAATCTAGGATTTACCTTCAGCTGCCTAACTTCATCCACCCAGGACATGAAAGTTCCCAAATCACCGCTAAGAGCTGGTGGAGCAAGTGGCTGCTTGCCAAGGATCACTTCACCAGTTGATCCATTCAGCGATAGCCAATCACCTTCGTGCAGCACCGTCTCTCCGATCGCTACTGACTGCACATATAGTCAGCAATCTCGTTACGAACCTTACAGTGGCAATCCCTTTCTGTCTAAAAGAGCATTTATTGATGCAACAAAGCAAATCACCTTTTCAGCATCATTGACACGGACGGTTGAGCATCCTGAGACACAACATTTTCCCCACCCACGTGCTACAACGGCAGCATGAGAGGTCATACCACCTCTTGCGGTAAGAATTCCAGCAGCTGCGTGCATGCCACCAACATCCTCTGGGCTGGTCTCTGTCCTCACCTATATGGGCGAAGAAACTCTCATGATACAAGAACTAAAGAAAAACAATATGGACCTTGCCGTAAGCATTCTGAAAAATCTGCTGGGATATATGTGATTTTGTTTTCACTTGTACACAACTATTCTTATATTAAAAGGAAAAAAAGGCGATTGCACAAATATATATATACGGACATGAAAATTATAGAAACACTTTTTTTCCTTATATAGTTATATAGGGATAGAAAGCACAAGTACCAGAATAGCATCTTTCCCTTGGGCGTGCCATGCTTCAGCATCCTCAGCAGTAAATACAATTTGGCCAACAGCAGCACCAGGTGATGCCGGTAAGCCTGTGGCAATAACTTTGTCTTTGTATGCTGATGGGTCCTCAAACTGGTTCATAAGACAAGAGTAACATAATGGTGTTATAAATTGCCACTAAGTTGCAAACTGAATCTCAAGTAAGGCAGTGACTTCACAAAATTTCCCTGTTAGATACTCCGTCCTATTTGAGAAACAAGCTAGAAAAGAAAGGCTAAAATAAGAACCACAAGCATCAATATCTATGTGGTTAAATATGCCATTTGTTGGAAGAAATTGCTGCGACTGTAGGTCTTCCATTGAAAAGTCAGTTGACACGGT
This sequence comes from Eragrostis tef, assembly GCA_000970635.1. Taxonomy (NCBI): domain Eukaryota; kingdom Viridiplantae; phylum Streptophyta; class Magnoliopsida; order Poales; family Poaceae; genus Eragrostis; species Eragrostis tef. The sequence continues at coordinate 26,908 of LAPY01003442.1, read as the reverse complement.
ATGTAATGCTCAGTATTCTTACTTACGCTATTTTTTTTTACTTATAAGTCAGGAATGGAAATGTGGATGGTAGGCTAGAGAGCTGCAGTCCAAGCGCAATAATGATGGGAAAAGAACATGCATATTGGCCTCGGTAATTAGAATATAATATCCTCAATATGTATACTTAGACAAGTGTGATTTAGTTCTTCTGTGACATCGATGGACTATTCACTGTGTATGTTAAAGAAAATACAAGATGGTACTTTGATTCTGCCATTTGGAATAAGAGAGATGTTAGAAACGCTTCAGGTTACATGTATTCATGGTTATATATTACCTGAGGATGGAGAAGCTGATCCAGGTGGCCTGGTTCTACCATCTTAATCGCAGTGTTGCGGTCAACAAAACCCTCGTTAACCATGTCCACGGCAATCTTGACTGCACCTTGGCCTGTGCGTTTACCTGATCTGCACTGTAACATCCACAACCTGTTTTCTTGAACGGTAAATTCAATATCCTGCATCATTCATGAAAAAGCAAGTCGTGTATGAGATATCACCAGTATTGGTAAACATTAAGTAACATCATGGTTGAAGTGAATTTGTATCAAAAGTAGTTGACGAGTTATACTTGCATATCCTTGTAGTGGTTCTCCAATATTTTGCAGTTCTCAACAAGCTCTTCGTATGCCTGCGGCAGTTGGTCCTTCATGGTATCAAGATCTTCTGGGGTTCTGATTCCAGCAACCACGTCCTCACCCTGAACAAGAAACAAGTCGCATCATGCAAATTCATTGAGTTGACTGCATTAGTCTTCAGATATGCATAACACGACTGCTGGTACTAAAAAACAAACGAAGGTGACTTCAACCATGTCATACCTGAGCGTTCACAAGGTACTCGCCGTAAAGCTTCTTCTCTCCAGTGCTAGGATTCCTCGTGAAGAGTACACCAGTACCAGAAGTGTTCCCCATGTTACCGAACACCATGGTCTGCACGTTAACAGCCGTGCCTTTCAGCCCGGTGATCTGGTTAATGGCTCTGTACTTGTTTGCTCTCGGGCTGTCCCAGGAGTTAAACACAGCTCGCACCGCTAGCTCAAGTTGCTTCTTCGGATCTACAAGACAACAATGTAGTGTATCGCATAAGCATAAATTTGATGCAAAGAAACAAAGCTTTAATTTCAAGAATCAAGATACTACTGCTGTTATATAACAGAAAATGAAAGTATATGATGATACCTGAGGGAAATGGCTCCCCTTTAGCTTCGATATACACTTCTTGGTACTGTTTCACCAATTCTTTGAGGTCAGCGGCAGTCAGGTCAGTGTCATTCTTCACCCCCTTGGCCTCCTTCATGTGCTCAAGCTTCTCCTCGAACAGGGAGTGGGGAATGTCCAAAACCTGGTCACAAAAGGTCATTCATAAGGAAAGCTAATATAGGAAACAATCGCAAACAAAATCCGAGCAGAGTATTGCCTACCACGACATGAAATGCAAATCAAATTTTGAAATAAACTAGATCTGGATTCAGTCGAACTCTACTTCATCCAAACAAACGAGTGACAAGAGTAGCAAACCATTCCGCTTTCGCGAGTAAAGATTGGTAATTTCGCATTGCTCGCTCGTTTACCAGGCCGCCAGGTCCAGCAGGGCCGAAACCGATCTAGCCGTAGGGTTTTGGCTCCAGCCTCCATGGGGAGGTCTCCTCCGAGCATGCGCCCGCCTGCCGGCAGGCCGCCGGGCGCCGGCC